>PVIU01021889.1:0-30573 GCA_004026605.1 Ondatra zibethicus
GGCATTTTGTCTGTATGTATGTCTGCACACCAGAAGAGGGCATCGGATCCCAGGAGACTAGAGGTATTGATGGTTGTGAGCCTCCACGTGGGTGCTAGGAATTGAAAACAGGACCTCCGGAAGAGCAGCCTGTGCTCTTAAGCGCTGAGCCATCTCTTCGGCCTCTAGTTTCTCTTTCTACCACATAGGTTCCAGGAATAGAACTCAGGTTGGCTGGCTCAGCAGCAAGCACCTTTACTGGCTGAGCCAGCTCACCAGCCCCCTTCTCATGTTTATGAAGTGGACTGGGAGCTTCCTGAGGGCCAAGACTGGCCCACCTGTCCCCCAGCTGCTTCCCAGAGTGCACGCGATAATCAATCCAGTTTCCAGCTCATGGGAGAACTGGTCCCTTTTCTTCCAGGTGGGAAGTGTAGACAGTTGTCCCGAATATGCCTGAGTCGCCACAGGTGAGTGGGGACTGACATCCCCGATGGGCAGCCCAGCTGGAGCCTCCATGCCACAGCAGCTCACCACCCCCTGCCGCCTCCCTCTGCCCCAAGAGCCTCCAGAGTGGCCAACACAAAATGATTCTCAAAGGAAGAGGCCACTGGAGGGAGCCAGGCCTTAGACTGGTGGCCTCCCCACCCTGAGGGTGCCTGGCTCCCCAGGCATGCCCTGCCCTGCCCTGCCCCTTACCTAATCTGTTCAGATAAATCCAAGTGGTTTTTCTTCCACGGTCTCTGTCTTCTGTGAGTTTGTAACACAGATGTGGGAGGAAGAGTCTGGCCTGGGCTCGGAGTCCTTGGGTGTAGGCAAGGGTGCCACATGCTCACTCGCTTGACAGGGAAGGCCTGGTGTGTGCAGGGAAGGAGGATGTGGCCAGGGTCCTTGGGGGTGAGGCAGGACCCTGGTCCAGCCCACTTTCAGAACTTGGGTTAGGACCAGCATACCTGGGTATCAGTCAGAGCACAAATAAGAATAAAGTGGGGAGCCCTGTCCACAGTCAATCCCTTATCGTCACACTGCCAATCCCTCCGTCTCTCAGGATACCTCAGGCATAGGTATGCTGCACCCCCAAGCTTTGTCTCCTACCAGCCCACAAAAGAGGCCTCAGGACATTGCTTAGGCCATGCCCACCAGCGAGGCTGTGGGGCTCTCTGATAGGCTCTGAGCCTAGGATAGAAGTAAACAGAGTGGAGGAGGGGTGGGCTCTGGCAGACATTTCCTGGGGATCCTTGAACTCTGCCTTATGAGGAGCACTCTGTCAAAACCAGCCAGGCTGGTTCTTTCAGGATCACTGTGTTGTGGGGGCTGGTAAGAGGGCTCTCCAGGGTTATGGTCAGGGTCACACCACAGTCCAGAGACCAGGTCCCAGGCAGGGGTTTGCAAAATCATTCCAGCAGGCCCTGAGTCACGTGACAATAAGAAGAAATGAAGTCACAAGAAAAGAAAATCTTAGGCTGGGTGTGCAAATGAGCTGGGTGCATGCCCAGTATGGCCAGACGTTCCAATCTGAACCCCAGTACCCCATAAAACCAGTTATAGTGGAGCATACCAGGAACCAGCACTTCAAAGGTGGAGGCAGGAGGGTCAGAAGTTTAATGCCCTTGGCTGCATATCTCAAGTTCAAGTCTAGCCTGGGCTACATGAATCACTGTCTTAAAAATAACTAACTAGGCTGGGTGTCAGTGGTGTACACCTGTAATCCCAGAGCTGGGGGGAAAGGGGGACAGAGGCAAGAGAATCTCTGTGAGTTCAAATTCAACCTGGTCTGCATAGCAAGTTCTAGGCTAGCTAGAGCTACATAGTGAGACCCTGTCTCAAAGACAGGCAAAAAAGAAAACAAATAAACAAAACTAAATAAATATAAGAGAAAATGTCAGAGTGTTTCATATAATAAATAAAACGCAGCAGGTAGATGGCCCAGTAGGGGAGAGTGCTCGCAGGACCTGTGTTTGGATCCCCAGCACCCACATAAGAAGCCATGTGTGAGCTTGGCATGGTGGCGCATGCCTTTAATCCCATCACTGGAGAGGCAGAGGCAGGCAAATCTCTGTGAGTTTGAGAACAGCCTGGTCTACAGAACGAGTTCCAGGACAGCCAGGGATACACAGAGAAACCCTGTCTCAGAAAACAAACAAAAAAGTCAGTTGTGGCAGCTCACACCTGTAGGGCACATTGGGGAAGAGGTGGAAGCTGGTCTGGGGGTGGTGGTGCCCAGGTTCAGTGAGAGGATCCTGTCTCCAAAAATAAAATAAAGGGGCTGGGAAGGTGGCTCAGTCTTTAACAGTACATACTGATTTCTGGCACTAATATCTGGTGGCTCCCAACCGGTTGTAACTCCAGCTGCTAGAGAATTTGGCCCCCTCTTCTGGCCTCTGTAGTTCCTGCACACACACACACACACACACACACACACACACACACACACACACACACACACACCCCTACCTCTGAAATAAAAAGGGTTGGAGATCTGGTTCATCAGTTAAGAACAGTTAAGAACATGGAATCCTTTTGCAGAGGATTCCATTTCGATTCCAAGAACCCATGTTGGGTGTCTCCATCTCTAACACAAGAGATGTTGTGATGCCTCTGGCCTCCATGGACACCTACCTAGAGATGCTCTGGGTGTATGGAGGGGTTATGTACGGAGACTACATCATTTACATAAGAAACCTGAACACTCGTGGGTTTCGGTGTTCTGGGGCATTCTTGAAGACAGAGGGAGATGGTCTCTGTCTGAAGAAAGGGGGCTGCAAACTCATTACTGACACCGACTTCCTTATCAGAGCAGGAGCAACTGCTGGGAGCTATTTCCTCACAGTTGAAGCAGCCTTGGAAGACTCAGAGTGACCTGTCTAGTGTAAACAGATCTTTTTCACATCTCAGGGGAAAAGCAAGCAAAATCTACCAATCAGCAAGAAATCTCTCTCTCTCTCTCTCTCTCTCTCTCTCTCTCTCTCTCTCTCTCTCTCTCTCTCACACACACACACACACACACACACACACACAATCAAATCATCTGAAAATGTTACTATTCTATTTTTTTAAGGAGGGTCTCTCTGTAGCCCAGGCTGGCCCCTTGTGGCAGTCCTGTTTCCACCTCCTGAGTGATAACAAACGTACTCCAGCCACTTACCACACTCAGTTTCATATGGTGCCAGGGATTGAACCCAGGGTCTCCCACATGCTTAGCAAGCACTTTAGCGACTCAGACCTACTTACCATTGTTGTTAGTATTTCTTGTCTCTTCTTAAAGTTCTGAGACAGATTCATTACTTAGCCCAGGCTGGCCTCATGCTCAATGCCCTCTGCCTCAACTTCCCAACTGTTGGGATTATAGGTGTGCACCAACCATGTCTTTCTGATTTCAATATGTATAACCTGAAAAATTAATACACAATGCCAATGATAGGAAGTTTATTGCCAACTATGGCTCACTTTATCTTATTTTTGAGACAGGGTCTCAAAATGTAGCCCTGCCTATCCTATAACTCACTGTGTAGACTGGGACGGCCTTGAACCCACGTCATCCGTCCACATGCTTCTGCTTCCCAAGCACAAGGATGAAAGGTGTGAGCCACTAAGAACAGCTGTGGGCCACGTTTTAAAAAACATTGCACAGCCCTGGGGAAGAAGCATAAAGACTGTCTCAGGGAGGGAAAGCACCCTTTAGAATAGGAGAAATAGCTGTGTTTTTGCCCCTGGCTGGGCAGTCACACCAGAATGCAGACGCTCTAAGATGTTCCTAGGGTGTTCTTTCCCAAACATGGCATCCTCCAGCCTTTGCCACATCTTCTTCCACCTGTATAATATGCTACTTTCATGTAAGGACCAACTTCTTCTTTTAACTTAATAAATTTACTCTAAAAGCCAGTCCTGTGGGAAGCCGATACCATTTGATATAAATAGAAGATAGCCATTGCGATAACTGCAGTGCAAGCACGTGGGGACAAAGTATTACATTGCCTTCTAGCTGAGTATCAAGTTGCTGACCAAGGGCTCTGAGCCAGGGGCCATTCTTCTCTGTTGGATGAGGACCATCAAATATCAGGGGCATGATTGTCACCCTGACCCCCAAAGGGATGGCGGAGTTTTGGAGGCTCAAGAACACCCACGTTTCTGGCACCAGTTGCAAGTTTGAAGATCCCTAAGGTGACTCTTGGTCCTGTGGTTTGAATCTGAAGTGTCCCTCCAAAAGGCTCATGGGTTGATGGCTGGGTCTCAGTTAGTGATACTGCTGAGAGGTAATTGGACCACGAGGGTGGTGACGTCATCGATGGACTAACCCATTGATGTACCCAGAGCTGGATGGGGTTGTTAGGAGGTGGGGTCTGATTGGAGAAAGTAGATAACTGGGGATGTGGCTTGCCTTTGGATCTTCCCTGATACTTTCCATATCCTGACCCGCAGAGATATGAGCAGCTTTGCACTGGGAGTTCCATGGTATTCTGCCTTGCCAGGGATCCACAGCAACGGGGCTGGAGATGCAGGCTTGAACCCTCTGAAATTGTGAGTCAAAATCAATCTTTCTCCTATGAGTTGCTACCCTTGGGTAGTTTATTCCAGTAACAGAATGCTGCCATCTTTTGGTCCGATCATCCCCCAGAAGAACTCACCAAACCCACTGGGTGCTGTGAGTGTCATGGTCACAGATGTTTTTATTTTATTATTTTACATGGATGGGTATTTTGCCTGCATGTATGTCTGTGCATCACATGCGTGCCATGTCCCCAGAGGCCAGAAGAGAGCATCAGATCTCTTGGTATGGAGATTGTGAGTCACCACGTGGGATTTCAGCCTGGTCCTCTGGAAGAGCAGCCAGTGCTTCTAACCTCTGAGTCATCACGCCAAACCCTGGTCATAGCTTCTTACAGCAAAAAAGAAACCTCTTAAAACCCACTAGAGAAACAGAGTCCTGGAGGAAGACTCCAGTGGTCCACGTACAATGCTTCTAAATGGCCCTCCTTCCTGGTATAGTTATCTGTGGACAGTATTAACTTCTTCAAGCAACAGAATGTGACAGGAAACATGGAATTTTGCCAGCTGTCTTGGTCCCAATATCAAATGTCTCCCCCAGGATCATTCTTGTTGTCTAGCCAGTGATGTTTTAACTTTGAATGGCTCTAGAAGCATGGAGCCACACTGGAGGAAGTTGGCTCCAGGGGCAGGTATACTTTTAAAGATTCTAGGATATATATGTGTGCTCTCTCATCTCTCCTTGATCTCTCTGCTTCCTGGATACCATGAAGTGAACAGCCTCTCACACACGCTACCACCATCAGAATGTCCAAGCCCATTGGGTCAAGTGACCATAGACTGAACGTTCTGAAATCACGATCCCAAATGATCCTTTTTGCATTCTTGATTTTGCAACAGAACAAACTAACAAACCAGGGATACCCACTGTTGTCCTGGTATCTGAGTTTTTTACTGGGGATGTCTTACACCTGATGGTCTGATATTATCACTATAGGTGACATTAGCTTCCAGCTGCCAAGGAGCTGGCACTGAGGCTGTGTGACACTCACCACAAATCACACTGTTATACACCCTCTAGTATGACCAGAAACATGAACATTCTTTTTTTTCTCAGGAAAGAGTTTTTCTGTGTAGACCTGGCTGGCCTTGAACTCACAGAGATCCACCTGCTTCTGCCTCCTGAGGGCTGGGATTAGAAGTGTGTGCCACCATGCCCAGCTGACATGGACATTCTTAAGGTAGAGTTTTCCAAGGGCTGAGAGATGGCTGTCCAGCTGCCAAGAGCAACACGAGGGGCTTATTCCTTATGACACGCGTGCTTAGAGTAACCTTTGTTATAGGAAAATAACAGAAACAGAACCCGCAAGTGTTAGGTGTGGTGGCACACACCTTTAATCCCAGCACTCAGGAGGCAGAGGCAGTTGTATCTCTGTGAGTTCGAGGCCAGCCTGGTCTAGATAATGAGTTTCAGGACAGCCGGAGATATGTAGTGACACTCTTATCTCAAACAAACAAACAAAACAAAAACCCTCTTCAGAATAGTAATTATGCTCACTATTAGCCTCTATTATGTCTGTAGGGCTGGGGTGACTGCAAAAGACATGTTGGGACCTAAGGAATAAAACAGTGGTCACTTTGCTTTTTTTTTTCTTTTTCTTTTTTTTAAAGTCAGGGTCTCATGTAGCCCACCCCAGCCTAGGTGGCAACTACTGAAAGCTGTATCCTTGAAGCTGCCTGCTTTACTTGTAGGCAGCTTGGGCTACTTGGAGGAAACCCTTCTCTAGCTCTTCTTATAGGCATTCTAACCTTGGGGAGGGACCCTGTGAATCTGGTAAGTTTCAGGAGCTTCCTGAGCCTTCTGAGTTGTTTTTGTTTCTGAACACTCAAGCTCTTTCCCTGTAAGAGATGATATTTCAGGACAGGGAAACTAACTATGAAACAGAGCTTGTTACTGTCTATTGTGTTGGCTAGAAGAGATGTAAGTGTACATTTAAAATTCTTAAAGTTTTTTCTGTGGATGTTGTATCCCCATGCAAGCCACAGTACAACTGAAAACAAAATGGCAGTTCTCTGGGTAGTGACAATTCCCAGACCCTGGTTCACAGACAGAACAGGGGTTTCTGAAGGTGAACTGTGTACTCCAGCATGGGGTAGAAAGAAGATTTCTTAGTGGATTGGTTTGGTCATGTCCTGGGAATCACTGAAGCATGGCACCATTATCGTCCCCAAAGACCTTGTCCATCTTCAATTTCCACTATTAGGCCAGGCAATTCTTGCTCTGATAACCATGAAATCACCTCACAATATTGATGACTTATGCTCAAGGCTGTTTTCCCACACACCTTGCATGTCCATCATGGGCAGCCTGGAGCTACGATGGAACCGGAGCTGAGAGGGTCGTCATTATTAGAGATGTTTATGATTGTGATGGAGGAAAACAAGAACAAGGAGACAGCCTCCACCAAGAAGAGAGATGCCTCGTTTCCTCTCACCCTTTCAGTGGCCACAAGTCACAAGGCCGCATGCAAGTTCAATATTTGCTAGGCTGGTCCAAAGATGGAGTCACCTAAGACTGTGAGCGGAGTTTTCCGGTGCTGGCAGCTGTTCTCAAATAACCCCTTCAGAGTCTTAATATTAGTTATAAATGCTTAGCCGATGGCTCAGGCTTATTACTAACTATCTCTCACAAATTAACCCATATTTCTTATCTATGCTTTGCCATGTGGCTTGGTACCTTTTCTCAGTACAGCACGCCCATCTTGCTTCTCTCTCTGCATCTTCTGGTGACTCTAGACTCTGCCCTTCTTGCTACCAGCATTCTCCCGTCTAACCTTATCCTGTTCCACTATTGGCCAGTCAGCTTCTTTACTAACCAATGAGAGTGATACATATTCACAGTGTACAGAAAGATTACTCCGCAGTATAAGACACCAAGATGGTGGCCCATGAGGGACCCAGTCCCTTCAGGGGAATGGAAGTTGAATGTTCTGTACATCTCAGAAGTGTGCTGACCCCTTATCTCAAGAGAACAGCTTGACCACAGCCTCCTGCTACCTAATGGCTAGAGACCCCTGGAAGTTATGCTTACAGAAGTTGTCATTCCCATCACATCCGGGGTCCCAGTGCCGTCAGCGTTCAGGCAAAAAGCTTAGTCACCCTAGGTGCTAGCATTTCCAGGGTCCCACGGCTGCGCATGCACCATCAGCATTCAGGCAAACAGCCTAGTCGGCCTTGGACCTTAAACCCTAAGTAATCTATGTGCAATGTGGCCACATAATCTCTACATGTGCAAGGCGTGGCTATGTAAGCCCCTATAGGCATGCACTGAACTACCTCTAAAAAGCGGACATGCCCACCCCATGCTCTCTCCTGCCACATCTCCTTTAGACAGGCCTCTGCACCTCCTCTTTCCTTCCTCTTTGTTAATGACAGCTCCTAAGGTGGGTTTCATTGTATATCTTGTGGTTCGTTCTCACGCAGGGTGCTATCAGTAGTCTCATTTTTCTTGATGCTCTCCCTCACTCTCCCACCCAGTCTAAACCATCCAGTAAACCCCAAACTCCCCTTTTTTGGCAGGACTGCTCTCCCTTTTCTTGGAGCACCCTGGCAGTTCATACCAGAAATAAAAATATCTTTTTGCCTCAGAGTGGCTCTGGCGGCTGGTTCTCTTGTTAAGACTCATAATATTACCTATGTTTTCTTGGTTGTGATAAAAAGTCCTGACAGAAGTAACTTCAGGGGGCTTTATTGGGGTTCTCTTTATCAGAGGCTCTCTGGCGGGTCAGCACTGTGTCAGGGGGTGTTGACAGGGAGGCGATGCAGAAAGCAGCTGTAGAAGAAGCGGCCGGGCTAGAATTGTTGAGGATGTGTGTATGTGGTGCTGGGGATGGACCTTGGGCTCTGCAGGTGCTAGGCAAGAGCTCCACTGCTTAGCCCCTCACTGGAGGACCCGAGGCAAATGTTCCACAGGCTATAATCCTCCAAGTCCTGCCTCTAGTGACCTACTTCTGCCAGCCAGGCTCCACCTTCTAAAAGTTCCAAAGTCTCCCAGAATAGCCCCACCACCATTTCAAATGGTGAGCCTGTGGGGAACATCTCATCTCAGGTTCAAACCATAACAGCAGGAAAATAGAACTCTCGGGGAGCTGGAGACATGGCTCAGTGGTTAAGAGCACTGCCTGCTCTTCCAAAGGTCCTGAGTTCAATTCCCGGCAACCACATGGTGGCTCACAACCATCTGTAATGAGGTCTGGTGCCCTCTTCTGGCCTGCAGACATACACACAGACAGAATATTGTATACATAATAAATAAATAAATATTTAAAAAAGAAAAAAGAAAATAGAACTCTCTTGTATGGAGAAAAACAGACCATGAAGGACACTAGCACAGCTTACCAGAAGACAAGCTAGCCGTGTTGCGGGTGAACTCTTCAGGCAGAAATAACAGTGACTTAGAGAGGCCCCTTATTTCTCTGTCACACCATAGAAACTAAAGTATGGTGTCCAGGTCTGCAGAAACATGTTCGTTCCCTCCCTCCCTCTCCTTCTCTTTCCATGTGTGTGTTCATCTGTATGTTAAAAGATGGGGGCTACCCTTTTATTAAATGCAAAAGGAAAAGGTAACTCAACACTGTGAGCCCTTGGGACTTTCAGGGCTCAGCCACAGGGAATCTCCAACTTGGAAAACTTCCAGAAATCTTTCCTGGGCTCCCAAGAGGGTGCTCACCAGCTACCTGAATGCTTGTGAATATAAGACACCTCTTATGTCTGTCTCCCTGTGGTCTGTCCTCCTCCTCCACTCTGAGATGAGGCGCGTTGAATGGGACAGATGCCAAAAGTTAATGGAATTGGTCTTGTCATTCAGCCAACCTCCTGCACAGAGCTGTCAAGACTTTTGCTTTGGAAGAATCGAGGTCAGATCGCATTAGCTGGGGATAATCTGTTTAAAGGGAAAGGTAGCTCTTGACACTGTGGGCTCTGGGGGCTTTCAGGACTCAGGTACAAGAGCCTTGATGTCGCAGTGGGGTATGTATGTTTGAACCTCCCACGCCCACTTTGGTGCAGGGTGCTGCAGGCTGGTGAGTGGATGGCTCTGGCTCTCAGGGATGGACGATAGGTTAAACAGGATTGGAAGCAGTGTAAGCTGGGTGTGGTGGCTCACACCTAGGCTGGAGACAGCTCAGTTGGGGAAGTGCTTATCACACAAGTGTGAGGACAGGAGTTCAAAACCCAGAGCCCACAAGAAAAATATGGGCGTGGTGGTGATGTGTTTGCACACCCTGTACCAGACAGGTGGGGGCTGGAGACTTCTGGGGCTCCTGGCTAGCCAGCCCAGCTAAAATGATGAATTCCAGGTTCAGCAAGAGACCCTCCTTAAAAAAAAGTGAGAGCCATAGAGTTAGATATCCAAAGCCACCATTGGCACATGCGTAGGTGAGAGCGGGTGTTTGACTGATAAGTCCCATACGCTTGGGCATTTGAATACTTGGTCCCAAAGTATGGATGGCTCTGTTTGGGGAGGTTGAGGAGGTGTGGCCTTGTTGGAGGAAGTATGTGATTGGAGGGCTTTGATATTTTAAAAGCCACACATCATTTCAAGTTGCTCTCTCTGCTTCCTGCTTGGGGTTTAAGATGTGAACTCTCAGCTTGCGGCTCAATTCGCAAGCTTGCCTGGGGCCATGCTTCCCAGTCGTCATGATGATGGACTCTAACCCTCTGGAACTGTAAGCCGAAATAAACCTTTCCTTCTGTAAGTTGCCTTGGTGTTGATTCATCACAGCAATAGAGAAGTAGTAAAAACACAGGCATACACACACACATGCTATACACACACATACATACATGACTACTCCATGATATGGTTAAGGGGAAGATTTTCACATCACGACACAGTGTAAAACAAAACAAAAATGGGTAGATGGTACCTGAAAAATAAAACAAAACTGTCCTCTGACCTTTGTTCTCACACACATACACTTGTATATCTACATGTGTGTGTATGTGCATGCACATACATACACATCCCAAAAAGCAGTCAAGCAAGCAAATGAAACAAATCCGAGCTGGCTTCGCAGTGTTAACTTGGCTATTTTAACTACATTCCCCAGAATTCCCTTCACCTTGCCTTTTTAAAACTACATTCCCCAGAGTTCCCTCCACCCACATGTTGTTCTTTCCCTTGCTCCTCCTTCAGCTTCTTCAACTCTGAGTGTAACTTTTGTGCTGGGCCTTCTGATTAGGGACCTGGGCTTTAGCAAGGAACTCACACTGTTATCAGTGTCATAGGCCAGGGGCCCGACCGTGGCTCCAGACGAATCAGGTCTGACTTCTGACTCTGAAAACCAGCCAGGAATACATAATGAATGGTTCAGGACAAGAGTGTTCACTGGCACAGGTGTCCTCGGAAGCCTGACAATAGTCTTGCGGTTACAAGGTTACATAGCGAGCCTGATCACTATGTGAGGTTGGTCAGACGTGGCCTTTTCAACATAAGAATGTCGTTACTGCCTGGGGGGTACTGACTTCAGTCACAGAACGTGGACCCACTAGACCCGTTGCTCAGAAGAGAATGTCTGAGGAACAGAAGTCTCTTCTGATCCTAACCACAGCTGGTGCATTAGCAGCAGCTGCCTCCAAGACCTGTTACAACACCCTGAGGTCAAAGGCAGCACAAACTCCCACAAATGGCGGCTCTGTTCATCCTGCTGGCAATTCTAGGTCATTCTTCACTGACCTTGACCCCACCTCCACATACCTGCCCTGATCTGCCGCTGGCCTTTGACTTCCAGCATCAGGCCCAGGGACCATGGCGTTAAAGAGAGCCTCACTAGCTTCAGGACCTGTTCAAGGTTGAATTGTGTGTCTGTGTGTATATGTGTGTATATCCGTGTGTACAGTGTGTATATTTGTATACTTTGTATACTATGTATTTATGAGTATGTGTGCATAATGTATGTATGTCCGGTGGTCTGTGTGTAATATATATGTATATATATTATATACACCCGTGTGTGTATGTGTGTATATGTATATACACTTGTATATATATATGTAGGTGTGTGTACATAATGTGTGTGTATGTGTCTGTGTATAGTGTATCTGTGTGTGTGTGTGTGTGAGTGAGTGAGCTAGGGTTAAGCTTTTCTGACACAGAAGTTGGTATTGAGAGTGGCTCAGAAGAACAGAATTTTACTGGGGGTGGAGCTCAGTGCTGGAATGTTTGCTTAACATGCATTTCTGGGTTCCATCTCTAGCATCACCAGAAGAAGAGGAAAGAGGAGGAGGAGACACTCAGAAATGAGTTTTGGGTTTTCTGGAATTGTTCTCTGACCTAATTAGACTTTCATCTGTTACCGTTTCCAGTGAGAATGGGCACGGCGATAGCCCATGGCATTAGTGTGGCTAACTGTTCCTCACCCACCAGTAGCTTCCTCTATCAAGTTCCTGCAGACCACAATGCATTGTGTGACAGAATTTTTGCCCCCACAGAACACTGCAGCGAGAATAAGTGGTGGTGTCTGGGGGCTGCTTCATCATGTCTCACTGCACGGAAGAGTTGTGGGATGAAAATGCTGAGCTCAGAGCGCTAAGGTTCCTGCTCAAGTTCTCCCATCCAAATACTACCCAGGCCCAAGCCTGCTTAGCTTTATGGACCAGATAAGGTCAGGATCATACGCCCAGACACCCAGCTCAGGAGCTCCATGAAAGACCTGAAGCTCCCTGCAGACTCTCTACATGAATTGTGCTTCCCAGAGTCACGCGACTCTGGGTTTCCATGGTTGTTTGTGTAAGAATGGCCCCATAGGCTCATATATTCACCAGGGAGTGGAACTCTTTGATGGGATTAGAAGGATTAAGTTTGGCTGATAGAGAACCCTTACACACCAATAGGTGTGGCCTTGTTGGAGGAAGTGTGCCACTGTTGTGGGCTTTGAGGTCTCAAAAGCCCTTGCCAGGCTCAGTCTTTCTCTCGGCTCATGGATCAGGATGTAGCTCTCAGCTACTGTTCCAGCACCATGATGATAACTGATTGACCCTCTGAAACGGCAAGCAAGCCCCAATTAAATGCTTCCTTTTATGAGTGGCCGTGGTTATGGCGTCTTTTCACAGCGGCAGAACGCTGACTAAGACAGTTCTGAAAACAGTTAGATGCCAAGTCCGATTTTGAGGATAATTCACTTACGGCAAAACCTGAATGTCCAAGCTTGCTATGTTGTTTGTTAAAAGTCTGGGCAGGGGTTGGGAGGGAATGTGATCCACTTGAAGGCATGGGGACATGTGAGCAGGCTCCAACATTCCTGGTGTCTTGCTGAGCCACGGTATTATTGCTGTGAAGAGATACCATGCCAGAGGCAACTTAGAAAAGAAAAGCATTTAACCAGGGCTTGCTTACAGTTTCAGAGGCTCAGTCCATCATCATCATGGCAACAGGGAGACAGGCAGGCATGATGCTGGAGCAGTTGCTAAGAGCTCACATCCTGAACGGAGGAGAGTGGGAAAAGAGGGGCAGGGAGGAGGAGGAAGGACTGGGCCTAGCGTCAAATGGGCTAGTTACTCAGTCACTAGTATCTTTTGAAACTTTTGAAGCTTTTTGAAACCTCAAAGCTCATCCCCAGTGACACACCTCCTCCACAAGGCCACATCTTCTTATCCTTCACAAACAGTGCCACCAACTTGGAATCAAGCATGCAAACATCGGAGCCTATGGGGGCCACTCTCATCTGGACCACCACACCCAGGGACCACAAACCCCTAGATCCTGTTACTTTTTATTTATTTTTATTTATTGGGCAGTAGAAACCTTTTCCTCTCTCTATGCATGTGTGTTGTCCATTGCCTGGAGCTGCCAGCGTGGCTTCCTGAGGTACTTGCTTTGTGGGGTGCAGCTACTCCTAGGGACCCTTCTCATCTTATGCCTGCTACCTGATATGACGAGAGGACTGTGGTTTGGACAGGAGCCAAAAGCAAGAGAGCAAATGGAGGACTGCCGCCGCTTTTTAAAATGAAAGAGACCACACCCCAGTGGGCTGGTATCTTAAAGGCTATTGACTGAAGGAGCCAAAGGAGCTCCCACAGCAGCTACCAGACACCAGGTTCAACCTGGAATGCATGACGGTGACTTTGCTAGACTGTGTTAGCTTCCCTTATCCACACACACCAGAATGGCTAAGGGGACAGTTTTCACTGCGGGGCTCAGACATAAATGTGGGAAGGTGAGTCATAGGCGAACTGGTAAACTCTGAAGTGGTTCTTGTAGGCCATTCTGACAAAATGACAACCATTGAAGTGGAATTTCTGTGTTCTGTGGTGATGGGGGTGCTATAGGTGTGTGTGTGCAGATGTGGATGCATGTGTATGTGTGAGTATGGAGGCCAGAGGTCAACACTGGATGCCACTCCTCAGGAGCTGTCTGCCTTTTGTTGTTGTTGCTGCTGTTTTGTTTGTTTGTTTTATGGCCAGGTGTGGTGGTACAGATCTTTAATTCCAGCACTTGAAAGACACAGGCAGGAGGATCTCTGTAAGTCTGAGGCCAGCCTAGTCTTCAAAGCACATTCTGGGCCAGAAAGGACTACATAGTGAAACCCTGTGTCTTAGGATTTCTATTGCTGTGAAGAGAAACCATGACCACAGCAACTCTTACAAAAAACAAAAACAAAAACAAAAACAAACAAAAAAAATTTTAACTGGGGCTGGCTTATAGCTCAGAGGTTTAGTCCATTATCATCATGGTGGGAAGCTAGGCACCATGCAGGCAGACATGGTGCTGGAGAGGTAGCTGAGAGTTTCACATCTGGACTGGCAGACAGAAGAAAGAGAGAGTGACACTGGGCCTGGCTGGAGTATTTGAAACCTGAAAGCCAACCCTCAGTGACATACTTCCTCCAACAAGGCCACACTTCCTAATAGTGCCACTCCCTGTGAGCCTGTGAAGACCATTTTCATTTATTTGTGTGTGTGTCTGTGTGTGTATCTGTCTGTCTGTCTGTGTCTATCCTCTGTGGGTCAGAGGACAGCTCTGTGGAGTTGGTGCTCTCTTTCCACCTTCACATGGGCTCTGGAGGTCAAACTCATGTCATGAGGTTTACCCAGCCCTTTACCCACCAAGCCATTTCTCCAGCCCCTTGAAGTAAGAATATTTTTAAATGCAAAAAGCATGATAGGAGTCTGAGGAGCCAGAGGCTCTCTACTTACTTAATTATAGGAGTCAGGATTTCACTGTGTAACCCTGGCTGTCCCGGAACTCACTATGTAGACCAGGCTGGCCTTGAACTCACAGATCTACCCGCCTCTGCTTCCTGAGTGCTGAGATTAAAGGCATGCGCCACTGTGCCAGGCTGTGTGGTGCTGCATCACAGAGACAGGTGAGCAAGGTTCCTACAGTGGGTAGTGAAGCCAAAATAGCAACAAGCGAACTCTGACTCACAGATGCACTTGGCATTCGTGGGCTTATAAGGAATTCCTAGAAAGGAAACATGCGTGAGTTTACTGAATCTTACTTCATCTGAGTGGGCGGGTTCAGGTCTAGAGTCTTGGAATACGACCCAAACAGCCGAATCAGAATCAGAGCCTTCAATCATTTCCCACAGTTGGATCTGTGCCTGAAGGAGGGGCTGGGTACCTGCGTGGAAGGAATTTGGTATGCTGCCAAAATGTCATGCTGTTCCTCTCCTCTCACATACTCCTCTGGAGAGAGCTGCAGGCATTTAGAGCAGGGCTGTGCAGTCGAGAGAGGAACGTGATTTGGCTTTCCAAATATGGCTGGACTCAGGGTCTGAATGCCTGATTTTCAGAGAGTCGAGTGTCACTGTGCTCTGCTAGTGGGGGCTCTAGGGAGCAGTGTGGGGTGCTTAGGGAAAGCATATCTTACAGAGGGCCTAAGGGGGCCCCTGAGTCCACTCTGTGGTAATCAGCACACACACACACACACGCACGCGCACACGCACACGCACACACACACGCTGTGGTGTTTTAGGTGAGATGTCCCCCACAGTCTCAGACATTTGAATGTTTGGTCCCCAGTTGGTGGTGGTGTTTGGGGGTGGCTTAGGAGGTGTGGTCTTGTGAGCCTTTGAGAGTTTGTCATTTCCAGTTTGCTCTCTCAACTTCATGCTTGCAGTTCAAGAAGTGAGCCTGCTCCTGTGCCTCGCCCCTGTCCTACCACCGTGGACTCTCAGCCCAAATAAACTCCTCCTTCTACTGTTAGTTCTAAAGGAAACTGATTCGCTAAATTCCAAGATGTAGTCCAAATATCCAGAAACAAACTCAACCTGGACAATAGGAGGGTTTCCGGTGGTCAGATAAAAGCCAGTGTTCTCAGGAACCCGTGACACTGGATCCCCTCAACCGAAAGGAGCCATTTCCCTTACGTCTGGCAAAAAGGACTTATGGCAACTTGTGGTGCCTACTGGCAAATTAGAGCTCATGCGGGCCTCCAGGCTCCCTCAGTATCACAAGCACCCGTTAGACATTTCAAAGTTCATCATCCTAGCCCCTCTCACCTCCTCCCCTACCCTAAACTCCTTCTAGCTCACAGGCTTCCCTTCCCTAGCTACTAATTCTCCTGATAACCCTGCTATTCTCAATATGTGCTCTCTCTCTCTCTCTCTCTCTCTCTCTCTCTCTCTCTCTCTCTCCTCCTGCTTCTCTCATTGTTTTCTCTATTCTCTGCTATTCTCCATTCTCTCACAGTTAGCCCTGGCCACATCCAGTCTGCTGGCCATGTCCAGTCTACTTTTCTCTCTCTGCTCTGGACTCTTCTGGATGCCTCTGGCTGTTCTGTCTCTCATATCTACAATGAAAGCCTTCCTCTTAACCATACCATGGAGCAGCCATGTCGTCAGTTTATACATCTGTAAGTTGCCTTGGTCATGGTGTTTTATCACAGAAATAGAAAGCTGACATGTGTGTGTGTGCACATGCGCGCACATGCACACACAGAGGAATCAATAATAGATAAAAATATAGGGAGACTGCCAATACTGGCTCTCTGACCCATGCAAGGAGAGATGTCAGGATAGGAAAGGCAGGTGATGCCATTACGACATTCTTCATCCACCCACAGAGTAAACCAAAAGCAATACCACTTTCCTGGTGGGACCGTGCAGACTGCGGTCTGTTTCCACGACCCGGTCAGCCAGGATT
Source organism: Ondatra zibethicus (assembly GCA_004026605.1). NCBI lineage: Eukaryota > Metazoa > Chordata > Mammalia > Rodentia > Cricetidae > Ondatra > Ondatra zibethicus. The sequence continues at coordinate 16,606 of PVIU01021889.1, forward strand.
CCAATGTTGCAACCCAAGTCCTCCAAAAGAGTAGCCAGTGCCCTTAACCACTGAGCTGTCTCTCCACCCCTCTCCAAAGAGTTTTAACAGACACAAAAAGATAACGTTGAAGGTGAGTTAAGGCAGGAGTTTGCTTCTAAAGGGCACACACAGTCCTTAGGGTCCACCCCAGGGGTATTTTTCACATATAGATGCTTTCTAGCTGTGGTGGGGTCAACTTGCAATTTTATTTATTTAGTTTTGATGATTTGTAAATGATCAGTATAAACTATACTCTAAATTTTGAATTTTGGTCCTGTTTCGGGCCATCGACTCATGGTGCTATTCTCACATAATGCTGGAGTGACCGGTGACCATTTTTTAGACCAAGACTGTGCCATCATTTGAATGCCTGGATACAGCCATTCGAGAATTGAAATAGCTCTTCGCCTTTCCTCTGCCATCGTGAGCCATATGCCTGATTCGGCTTCTCACCATGTCTTCTCTCAAGACTTTCAGAATCAAGTAATTTCTGGCCAAGAAATAACAGCAAAACAGTCCTACTCCTCAGTGGATTTGGATGAAAACTGGTAACAAAATCAGGCACAGCTCCAGGATAAGCCCCTGGAGGAGAACAAGGAGTCACACAAGAGCGAGACAATCCATCCTGGATCATGGTCACCCATCGGTCCTACCAGATGGAGTCCAACATTTTTAACCTGGAGACTTGGTCATGTTTAAGTTGGGGGAGTGATTTGTCCAGTAATAAAGTGTAGAACCTTTCCAAAAAAATTGAAATATCTCTGGACTTATAAATTATACACACCAACAAGTTACATCTTGGTCGTTTAAGTGTTTGAATTGGGGTTTCTGGCTGCTGCCATACAGCTAAAATGAATAAATAACCCCTTTAATAAAAGAAGTCACAAGTGCCCCACAGATGGGGACACCGTTGGCAACAGTGGCTGACTTTCTTGCGCATGTCCTGCATATTGGCGATCTTCAAACACATCACGGGGCCTTTTAAATCCTCAGAGCAATGTAATGAGGTATTTGCTAAAGGGCCAAGGGCTCCTGGGGAGAAGGCAGGAGTTTATAAAATAACTCAGCGTTACAAGGCCTAGGCAGAAGACCAGGAGAAGCCAGAATAAAGGACATTTCGAAATGTTTGAATATAAGTTTACTGGCTTATTGCATTCCTCCCTGAACTTTCTTCCCCCTAAGCATTGCTGGAGAATGATGAAGCCAGGACTTGCATCCAGGCACTTTGATAGCTGTTAGAGTGGCTGAACTCACAGCAGGAGGTCCATCTCGGGTGGGGGGTCCTTACATCCTAAAGTACCGGCCACCTCTTCTGTCCCATCGGGGTGGCCACATCTTACCAAAAACTCTGAGAAGTCTCCCTTGGTCACCATGATGTCTGGGAAAACTGGGGTTTATTTCTGTGGGTTCTTAATCCCATAAATAGAAGAATTTTTCAATGAACTTGAATGGAAACTTGAAGACAATTTTATCTGAGTTTAGACAAAACACAACAAGGCAGCTAAAATCTGGGTGGCTGCTCCAGGAGGGTGGGAAAGAGAAAGCGAGAAAGCCCCATGTTTGTGAGCAGCAAGGGATGCTTCAGAGAAAGATGAGAACGCCCAGAGCATCAGAGAAAGCTTGGCCAGGTGGTGGGAAAACTGATAGAAGGGAAATCAGGAAGGAAACTGAAAAATTGAAAAGAAAATTAGGGAAGTAACTCAGAGAAGCAGCCGGGAGTAGCGGTGATGCCCTGGGCTTCGGCAAGAACTGTGGCTGAAGCACCTTGCTGGTGCACCTCTGCATTGTGAAGGCCAGCTGCCCTCCTGTAGCCTCTGCTAGCAGCTCTTCAGAGCGCTCTAACAGGGGAGACTGGCAAGAACATCTTTCCGGCATCCCTGGGAATCACCTTGTGTGACCAGGTCAGCATAAAAAGCCGGGCATGGCCCTCCTGTTGGCATCTTCACTCTGGTCTCTCTTCTTTCACCGTACCACCTGCAGCTAGCTGCCTTACCGGTTTATCTTCTCCCTCTTGATGGAAGAGCTTTGCAGATACTATTCCTTCCAAAATGCTATTCTTTGTGTTTCTTTATTTTCCTTCCTTCCTTTCTTTCTTTTCTTTTCTTCCTTCCTTCATTTCTTTTTTTCTCTCTTTTTTTTTTGGGGGGGGGAGAGAAGAGTATAGCAATACACCAGTAAGGCCTCAGACTTATGATCCTCCTGCCTCAGGTGTTTAGGCATTGGGATGACAGATGTATGCCACAACACCTGAGTTTTCCTGCATCCTGTTGTAGCGTGTTTATGTGCCTGTGTGTATGTGTGCTGTAAGTATATGTTCATTTGGGTATGTTCACATGCTTCTGGGAGACAGAGGTTGATGTCAGGTGTCTGGCTCAATCATGCTATACATTTTCAAAAAGGATTTATTTATTCATTTTATATTAAATATTATATACATGTATGTATGTGTTTGTGCACCACAAGCATGCAGATGTCTGGGGAGCCAGAAGAGGGGTGTCAGATCCCCTGAAGCTGGAGTTACAGATGACTATGGATCACCAAACATGGGTGCTGGAAACTGAACTCGAATCCTTTGAAAGAGCAGCAAGTACTTGTCTTACTTAGGATTTTCGTTGCTGCAATGAGATACCATGAGTAACCAAAAGCGAGTTGGGGAGGTAAGGGTTGATTTGGCTCACACTTCCACATTGTGGTCTTTCACTGAAGGGGGTCAGGCCAAGAACTCAGGCAGGGCAGGAACCTGAAGGCAGGAGCTGATGCTGAAGCCAAGGAGAGGTGCTACTTACTGGCTTGCTCCTTCTGGCTTGCTCAGCCTGCTTTCTTATAGAACCAAGAACCACCAGTCCAGAGACGGCACCACCTACAATGGGCTGAACCTTCCCCATCTATCACTAATTTAAAAAATGTCTTAAAGGCTTTCCTGCAGCCAGATCTTATAGAGGCATTTTCTTAATTGAGGTTCCCCCCTCTCGGATAACTTTAGCCTGCGTCAAGTTGACATAAAACTGTCCAGTACAACTGATCCCTGGTCACCTTGACCCACACACACACTGCTGTCAAATCACGACGTTTCCTTTTTCATTCACTCCAGGATCTCACATTCAAAGCATAAATAAAGCCCCACCGTCTTTACAAATTCAAACACAATAAAAGTTCAACCCCTTTAAAATATTCAACTGCTTTAAAAAAAATCCAAAATCCCTATTAAAAGGTCAAAATCTCTCAACTGTGGGCCCACAATCTTCTGGGCTCCTCCAAAGGTCTTGGGTCACCTTTCCAGCTCTGCTCTCTGCAGCACACACAGCTTGTTGCCTAGGCTCTGGCTGGCTCCACTCCACTGCTGCTGCTGTTCTTGGTGGACATCCCATTGTGTGCAGGATCTCTGAAAAATGCTGGGGTCCCTTGCTGCTGCAACTGGACTGCACTTTTTTTTTTAAAACTATTATCTTTTGAGACAGGTTTCTCTGCATAACTCTGGCTGTACTGGAACTTGCTTTGAGGGCCAGGCTAGCCTCGAACTCACAGAGTTCTGCCTGCCTCTGCCTCCTGAGTGCTGGGATCAAAGGCGTGTGCCACCACTGTCCATCGTGAACTGCACTTTCACTGGTAGCCTCTCCTGGGTTGTCTCCAGGGGCTCCAGCCCTGAAACACAGTGCCAAGCCTCTGTTGCTCTTCATGCCTTTAAAGCCAGACTTCAGTAACAAGAACAGTTAGCCTGAAGCATAACTATAGAAGCCAATAAGCAAGGTTAGTACAATTTAGAGACTTTCCCAGAACTCTGACCTTGGATGGATTAGGTCTTTATTCTCATTTTTGGCTGGTGGTGCCATCTACATGCTAAGTTTTACCACCTGAGTGGCACTTCCATCATGGAGTCATTGCTAAGGTCTGTGGCCTTGTTACCTTCCCCACTGGTAAAGAGTCAAATCATGTACTTATCCTGTGTTAGTTTAAGATTCAGGACCTTGATGTTAAGCCAATCAGAATGAGAATTGACAGCCCAGCCAATGCTGACAGCAGAGTAGTTATCCGGGGCAGGCGGGATGGGGGTGCATGGCGGCACTAAGACAACAGAGACTGTTACCAATATTCTCCCAGCTATGGCAAGATGTTTTTCTAATTACTCCTGATCAATTAGCATAGAAACAACAGGTTTCTCCCCAAACGGAGCATGGTGTCCTTTATCTCCTGGGAAGTCGAAGCCTCTCGATTTTGTAGGACCATATCTGCAAGGGAATCTAACCATTGTTTTGAAGAAGAAATAGAATCTTGTAATCCCTCTAGGCCTGGTCACCCTGTCTACTTAGTTTGGAAACCATGAAAAGAGGCATGTTTAGTCAGACCATTAGTACATGCCCACCAAGTAGTCTCAGGGGCCCAGTGATATTCTTATTATCCATATGGTTAACCCACAGGGCAGAACAGCAGGTGTCAGAATAAGGGAAAGTGCTGAGTTAAAGGTTTTGGATAGTAGACACCTTTAGCCCTTTGCAAGTCCTCTGACATTAATTGGAGCTGTCTTCAGTCACAGTGAGTTTTGTCACTCACTGGGCTGACAGTCTGGTTAGTTCCTGTCCCTGTGTAGTACAGGAGCCAGGTGTCTAAGCATGACCAGCAATTTTGGTCAGTTTCTGGCTGGGAATGATTAACTAAATGGTGGACTTTGTCAAGAATGAAAAATACACAAGGGATCCCTCAGCTTCCTGGACAGGAGGTGGAACTCTGGCCCCAAGTGTGGAGCGGAGAGTTGGTCGGGGCTTTGGCATGGGTAGAAGAATTTTATTAGTTCCCAAAGTCTGGAGACCTGAAAGAGCAGGGTTTTTGCTGTTGTTGTTATTATTGTTTGAGGCCTTTTGTTGTTGTTGTTGTGGTTGTGGTTGTTTGTTTGATTTTTGTTTTGGATAGTAAACCTATATCCCCAGGGTCCATTCCTGTGGCATAAAGTCTAATTCCCTTGTTTTTTCCCGTTTCCCAGAGGCCAGAATCTTCCTTCCAGACCTTTAATTTTATTACCATTGGACTATTTTTATTGAGTGTTTCTTGGGAGGGGGCTCTCCTTCTCTGTTTATGTATTCATCTGAGCATTTCCAGGAAGCCTCTGTTTCATAAGCCCAATTTTGCAATGGAGACTCTCTTGACCTAGCAACTAGGGGGCCAGCTGCTGGGCATGTACAGAATTGTAAACTCAGTATTCCTATCTCCCAAATCTTTCCTTTCTCCAATATGACCAGACACTTAAAGTGGGCATCAGGGAACGAAGGTCAATATGGAATATTGTTGCCAGTCTGTAGTCACGCTAGCTAATGCCATCCCGCTATATGTCTTTCTCAGTTTCCAGGTTCTAGCCTGAGGACGGTGGGGGTTGAACCATAATCCTATATTCATAACAAGCATAAGACTCAGGAGGAAGTAGAGGGGCAGGAAGTGGAGGGGCCAGGGCCTATGAAACCTTAATTTTCCATAGTCTTGGTCACAGTCCATTTGGCAGCAGTGTCTATGGCTTCCACTTTCTTGACCTGGTGTGGTGGATCCATGGTGTAACACCAACTTCCTTCACGGCCATAGGAGTGGAGAGAATCACCTCATAGGGTCCTTTACAGGTTAGTGCCAGTGCCCTTTTGGCTGCTCGCTTGACCCAGATAGTATCTCTGGGTTCAAACCAGGTGAAATTGGTGGTGGACTCAGAGGTTGGCTGTGTCTCTCAGAAACTTCAATAAATAGCCTGTGTGGAGGACCGGAGGGCCTGTTCTGACTTGAGAAAGGAATAGTTAGAGAGTTCTGCCAACCGCTGCTCTCTGAGCCTGGGAAGCAGTGGGGGAGGGCTTCCAAACATAATCCCGTAGGGGGTAAATCCTCCTGTGGTGGATTTAGCAGGCACGGTCCCCATAGACTCACGTGTTCGAATGCTTGGCCCATAGAGAGTGACAGTATTAGGAGGCGTGACCTTGTTGGAGGAAGTGTGTCACTGTGGAGGCAGGCTTTGAGGTCTCAGATATGATCATGTCATGCCCAGTGTGACAGTTCCCTTCCTGTTACCTGCAGATCAAGATGTAGAACTCTCAGCTCCTTCTCCAGCACCATGTCTACCTAACGCAGCCATGCTCCCGCCAAGATGATAACAGACTAAAGCTCTGAACCTGTTAACAAGCCACCCCAGTTAAATGTTTTCCTTATAAGAGTTGCCATCATCATGGTGTCTCTTGAGAGCAATAGAAACCCTAACTAAGAGGCCTCCCTATACAGGGTGCAGCAGGCCAAAGCAGGGAAGGCAGGAGGTCTAGCCATCCTTTGTTGGACTCTAATGAGAGCTTTGTTAGTTTTTTGTTTGTTTGTTTGTTTGTTTCGTTTTGTTTTGTTTTTGTTTTTGAGAAAGGGTTTCTCTATATAGCCCTGGCTGTTCTGGAACTCATTTTGTAGATCAGATTCATCTCAAACTCACACCTTCCTGAGTGCTGGGATTAAAGGCGAGTGGCATCATGCCTGGTTCTAAAGTGTCTCCTTCTTTCCTTCCTTCCTTCCTTTCTTTCATGTCCTATTTATATACCCCCCCCGCCAAAACTCCAAGGTTTATATGCACAATGAAGTTTTAAAGCTTTAGTTATTAACTGAGAAGTTTTGATTAGGAAAGCTGGGTCATTGTTGGACCCCATTGGCTAGGAAGAGGCCGAAGTACTTCCTGGAGTAGCTTTTAAGCTACTATTTGAGCAGTTTCAGTCCAGGTGAACACTTTCACCCACTTGGAAAAGGTGTCTATAAAAACTAGCAAGTACTTTTATCCTCCCCGAAGAGACTGGGTCTTAGTTGAAGCCACTTTCCCCAGAGTTCGCCAAGTCTTTCATTTGGATCCCTTGCTGGGTAAGGGCTCTCTGTTTTGGACTTTCTTGAGCACAAACCTGGTATCTGGCTAAGACGTCTTGCATTAGGCTGTCCAGTCTATAATGAGCCTTGGTCTGGGAAACTCAGAAATTTTTGTGGACCCCCAGATGAGTAGCCTGGTGAAGGTCAGTTACCAGAGTCCTTCAGGTTGTTCCTGGTAGAATGATTTTTCCCTCTGGTGTCCACCATCAACCTGTGGGTTTGAGCTGTCCATTTCTTCTTTACCATGGAGTCCCAGGCAGCGCCAGGTTGGGGTATCTCATCAGAATATCAATAGGTCCCTCTGGTCTTAGGGCCTTTGTCGGGGCAGCCAGGTCAGCAGCCCAGCAATGGGAGGAACAGTTTGCTGGGGAAGCCAAACAGCCTCTAATGTCTTTCTTCCCAGCAGTGAGAAGGCCTCGTTCTCTACGGATCATGCTAGGACATGTCCAGTAGGAAGAGCACACCGGCTGACGGTCCGTGCATATGCTGGTGGGCTTTCCTTTCCCCCACCTGAGAGCCTGGGTCACGTCAATCAGTTCTGCTATATGGGCTGAGGTACCTGGCTTGGGCTCAGATAATTTCAGTTAAAGTAGCTATTGCAGTTCCCATGTTCCCTGGCTTCATCTTTCATCTCGTGGCAGTCGTGAATGAACACCTGTGGGTTGTTGCCAGGCAAGAGGGTAGCAGGACTGATGGTGGTGGGGTTCTCAAACTGGACTTGGGCCAAGAGTAGGACAGCCGGCATTCTGGTATTCCTTTGAAGATGGTTTCACCCATGCTGGGTGAAGTGAGTGATAAGATCCTGACTGAGAGTTTCTCCGGACTAGCAGAAGCCGCATCAGTTCTTAGACGCGTGGGCCATCCGTGGCTACAGGATCCAGTCATTTAGACAGGTAGGTCACAGGGCATTTCCATGGCCCAAAGCTTAGGTTAAAAAACTCCTTTTGTGATGTCTTTTGTTTATTCTCAGTCCGGATTAAGGCCTCAGTGCCTCTTTGTGCTGGTGTATAGAGAGGCTCTGCTGTTTCCACAAACCTGTATCCAGAGGCAGCCACACCCAGCTGCGAACAGGAACTCGCCAACCTGTCTCTTAGTCTTTGCAGCTGGGATCTGAGAAATGGCAGCAAGCCTACTCTGAGACAGGCTTCTTTTGCCTCCCCTCAGCTGATAGCCAGGATAGGTAGCCTCTGATATACAAAGTTCGGCCTGTTTAGCTGACATTCTGTAACCCAAGGTTGGTAACTCTTGCAACAGTCCCTTGATGGTTCTTCTATAATCTGTATTCCCAAGAAACCTCAGATGGAAGGGTAGGAGGTCTTAGTGTCTCATCAAACAGGGTTGGCAAAGTTTTAAATCTTTGAGGCAACCTGGTCCAGGTATGTTGCCCAAGCAACCTCCCTCTGGGTCTGTCCATTTGAAAACAAAGATGGGTTGACTCACCTTTGCCAATGGGAGGCTGAAGAATGCATCCTTCAGGTACAAGACAGTGTACACCTGCTTCTCTAGAAAAATCAGACTCATGAGAATCAGAGGTCCTAGGTTTCTTCATAAGCAGGAGAGCTGTATTCTGGGGTGATTGGCAAGGTACCAGGATGCTCATCTCTTCAAGCCAGGAAATATGGACTGCAATTTCCCCTTTGTTTCCAGGGTCATTGGGTGTTGTTTAATCTGGACCAGTAGCTGAACTGGTTAATTGAACAATTTTAGGAGCTTGGTGTTGGGCCAGTCCTGGGGGTTGGTTTCTGTCCACACCCTTGGGGATCTTTGTTGTCAATCTGAGAGATAGTTCAACTGTATCCTTTAATTTGAAAAAACACTTCCAGCTCGGAGATCTTCTGATAGAGAGGGAGACACTGACATTTTTCTGGGTGTCTGTGAGTTTAACTGTGTGTCATCAGCAGAGACGGTGATGCTGGCTTTCGGTTTCTGCTACAGGTCTTGTCCCATTGTTTCTCTGCTGTAAAACACCTTTGAGCTACCTCCAGCAACTGGGGCCTATGTATTCCTTAAAATTACTTTTTCTTTTTTTAGCTTTTGTAACTTTTTTTTCTAATATCTGAGGCCAACTGGGTAACAAAGGAAATCTTTTTGTCAGCTGTCTTTAATCCTGCTAAAAAGAACCTAGTGAAAAAAATTGAAGTCTCCTTGGTCAGTGTTGGACAGAAGGGAAAATCCATTCTGTCCAGGCTTTGTTGTCTGGCAGCGATCTGGGTTTTTTTGTTTTTTGGGTTTTTTTTCGTTTCTTCAGAGAATGGTGGATTTTGAGGTTTTCAATTATATGGATCATTGGTTAGTAAGGAGACAAATCATGAAAGAGAAAGGAGTGGAACCTTCTCTTTTCCTTCAGGTTCAGCCCAGGGGAACTTTTCCCTTCCCCCAAGGCTACTTAGAGCAGGCCCAGAGTGGAGTGGAGGGAATGCTCACCTTGGGGCACCATTTCCTCATCTCTGTGTGCATTTAACTTAGAAGGGAGGCAGCCATGGATGAAAGGCGGAGCCCCTCTCCACCTCCACACCGGGACCAACCCTGACCCCAGAGCAAGGAGTCAGGCAACTAAACAAACAAAACAAGCAAGCTCTCCTCTCCCAGAAAAGAACCGGTGAAGGTGTTTGTTTGTTTCCTCTGGGTGACCTGGAAGAGCCAAAAGAATTTGTGTCCTCAACTGGAGTGGACACAGGTCTTATGCTGGATTGGAGGAGAGAAAGCTAATGGTCAATACAGGGAAACAAAACTGACAGAAATGCCAGGCGGTGGTGGTGCACGCTTTAATCCCAGCACTCGGGAGGCAGAGGCAGGCGGATCTCTGTGAGTTCGAGGCCAGCCTGGTCTACAAGAGCTAGTTCCAGGACAGGCTCCAAAGCCACAGAGAAACCCTGTCTTGAAAAAACAAACAACAAAACAAAAACAAAAACAAAAAACTGACAGAACATATAGAAAGACAAACACAATAAAAACAACCAGGTGTGGCCCCCACACATTCACATGCCTCAACAGACAGGGACTCAGTGACAACTCGCGTGGATTCCGGATATTGGATCAGTGGCTGTGTCTAACCTCTGTTAAGTTCTCAAACCGAAGGAGCCTTAACCAGACTCACCTCGGGAGTGACAGGCCAGGTGGCTTCCTAATTTGTTTAATTTTGGGGTGGAGATATCAGATTCCTCTAAAGCATTAGGCAGCAATTGATTAGAGGGAGTCTCAGGGACCTGGACCTTAGGTTGTGTGCCCTCATCACTTCATTGTCTTTGCCCAAGGGGCTCTGAGACCCCCAGGGTCTCAAGGTCTTTAGGATCTCAGTGGGCTCTCCAGAAATGTTGCGGGGTATCCATCAGAGAAGACTGCTCAGACATGGTTTAAAGCAAATAGAAAGTCTTTATCACCCGGGTGCTCAGGATCCCAGTGTAACCCTGAACCTTTCCCGGGTGAGCTTGTAAGCACAAAAACCATGTTCTGGGTTAACATACTTCCATTAACAAGAGTAGTTAACCAGAAGTGGAACTACAGAAGCCAAAAGGCAAGTTAGAGCCTTTCCCAGAACTATGGGTTTTGATGGATTAGACCTTTCCTTTAGTTTTGGCAGGTGGTGCTGTCTATGTGTTAGGTTTTGCAGCCTGAATGCACTTCCATCATGGAGCCAGTTGTGCTAAGGTCTGGGTATAGCACAAATTCTAATCGGTATTAATTGGTTGGGAGCTTCACCCAAGCTCCTGGTATCCATTTTGGAATGTTGGGTGAAAAGTTCCATTTCAAGCCCCCGCCCCCGCCTGGGAGTTGCCTCAGTTCAAACTCCACCATAGAGAATGAACAGGTGGTCTCTCCAGTTCTCCGTTCCCCTTGCGTGGTTTCCCGGTCTTCCTCCCGAGGGGGCCTGAAGGGCCACCCGGGAGCTCTGGCATCCATTAAACCTGGACTTTTTTCTAATTCAGTTTGATTTGGATTATTGCGTCAGTGGAGAGGCTTACGGGGCAAATAAAATAAAATAAACAAACAAAAAACCCATAACATTAATAATAAAAAAAACCCAGAGTCAGATATAAGGGTTAATGCTGATGATCAAAGAAGCAAAGTGCCAGCCACTAAGACCTTTTGCCTCTACCAATGCGTCAGTGCTCAGACTGAAGGGGTGATTCTGTCCTCAGACTCTACTGCTTCTCAGACTGCACTGAGCTCCTGACTTCTCCCTCCTTATATTCCTCTCTCCACCCAGTCATATCATTCCTGCCTTTAACTCCCTAGTGCTGGGATTAAAGGTGTGGGATCCCAAGTGCTGGGATCACCTTTGTTTGAGCTTTATTTCTTTTTTAGACAGATTTAATCTTGTAGAGCCCAGGGTGCTTTGAACTAACAGAGATCCCTCTGCCTCTGTCTCCCGAGTTCTGGGATTAAAGGTGTGTGCCACTACTCCCTGGTCTCTAGTGGCTTAGCTCTGCACTCTGACTTTTAGGCAAGCTTTATTTGTTAAAACACAAACAAAATATCACTACATCTGGGACCTGTTACACTTCTATTATGGAGTCAGCCCTGCTAGGTCTGAGGCCTTTACACTCTACAGCACAGCACTTTTAACCCCTGAGCCATCTCTAGCCCCACACCTTATTTTAACTGATTAACTTTTAGATAAGGTCTCTCACCGAACCAGGAACTCACCGATTTGGCCACACTGGTAGGCTAATGAGCTCAAGGGACCCACCTGTCTCTACCTTCCCAGTGCTGGAGTTACGGGTGCATGCTACAGGGCCCAGCATTTCTTACACACCGGGCTGATGATCTGAGCTCAGTTTTTCGGACTTGTATGGCAAATGTTCTATCAACTCATTTTCTCAGCCCCTTTGTTTTTTGAGATAAGGTCTCATGTAGCCCAAATTGGTCCAGCTACATTGTTGAGGATGAACTTGAACCCCTGATCCTCTTGCCTCTACTTCCTGAGTGTGTGTCACCACACCTGGCTTCCCTATGCTCTTTGTCTCATTAAATCTCCTCATCCTTCAAGTCTCAAGTGAATTCTTTGTCCTAGGGAAGCCTTCTTGGGATTCTCCATGACTTGGTGCAGCTTTACTGAGTGGAAAATGAATGAATTAATGGATGGATGCATGGATGGATGGATGCATGGATGGATGGGCGAGTGGGTGGATGGATTCCTAACAGTGGAGGCTTCCCTTCTCATGTGTATTCCCAGATCTCTCTCATCTCTCTATGTAGTCCTGACTGTCCTGAAACTTTCTCTTTAAACCAGCCTAGTCTTGAATTCAGAGATCTTCCAGCCTTTGCCTCCCAAGTACTGGGATTAAAGTTATGAGCTGCCACGCCTGTATGAAACTGGATTTTCAAAAGCAAAGATGCAGCATTTTCCCCAAATATTTATCATGAAGTAAATGCTGTGGTTTCAGTGGCCTCAGGCAAAACATGGCCAATTTTGGTTTCTGCTGAAAGTGTTGAGAAGTAAGAACAGAGGAGGCTGATGGGAGATAATAGTGTGAAGAAGCAGACAGATCTACCCGGGGGTTAATAAAGTCATGGGCTGATTGGGTAATCAGCACCTGGGAGACTGAGATGGCCTGACTGGTAAAGATGCTCACCGCCAAGTCTAATGACTTGAGTTCAGTCCCTGGGTCCCACGTGGTGGAAGCAGAGAACCAACTCCTGGAAACTGTCCTCCGACCTCCCTGCACACACTGTGGCACATATGGTCTCACCCGTGATCCCAGCACCTAGCAGGCTGAGACAGGAAAAGCACCCTGGGCTACATATTGAGATCCTGACTGAAAGGGAAAAACCCAACAAGGTTGGGAGTCCCTTTGATAAGTCCATGTGTCTTGTTCTCCAAGGGGAAGGCCACTGAGATGCCAAGTTTTGGGAAGGGAGGTTTCCAGAGAGGCCGGTGAGGAGCCCGTGGGCTGCCCAGGCCAACAGCAGGCCACATCCTCCGCCTAACTCCCTGAGCTGAATGTCCAGTCTAGAGCTGTGGGATCAGCTTCCATCTACCTGTCTTCACCTGAGGACATCGTGGTGGGCTGGAAAGCAGGCAGGGCACAGCCTATGGCTGACCCTTGAATACAGAGGTTAGACTTGGCTGGAAGTGAAGGCAGGCTCAGGCCGTGAGTGAAGTCACGTGGCGTACCGGGAACTCTCTGTAGATTGTATTTAGCTGAACTAATTACATCATAAATCATTTTGATATTCCACACAGAATCTTGCAGCAGACTAGTGTCTGCATGATGAGGTCATTAAGCCTGCACCATGGCCTGTGTAAGTGAAAGAGACGGAGACAGGGACAGACAGAGACTGGTTTACATAAGAATGTGACGGTGTTGACCTTACTTTGCTTTAGTGACTTTGTGGGTCTAACTCTTCATATTAAAAAAAAAAAAGCTTTTAAATGTCTGTTATAGAGAGCAGGAGGGCTGGTGAGATGGCTCAGTGGGAGAAAGGTGCTTGCTAACAAACCTGATGACCTGAGTTCAATTCCTGGATCCCCCACAATTTCCATGGAAGGAGAGACCCAACTCCTGCAGGTTGTCCTCCAGCCTCCACATGAGCGCAGTGACACACGAGTGTGTGCACACAGAGAATAAGTATAACTAAAAATAATAAATACATTTAGAGAGGAGGAAACTGGGGCACAAAGGGCAAGAAGTCACTTGGGAAGCAACAAGGGAGGATTAGGAGTCTGCTGTGGAGGAGCTCTGAGCTGCTGGATTCTCTGCCCCGGGTTCTGCCAGACCCTGTGGTGACAGCTCTGACCACAGCAGGTCCCCCCACACGATGACTTCCAAGAGAGGAAGTGAAGCAGGGTGCTGTGACCTGCAAAGGAAGAGCTGCATCGGCAAGGGTGTGGCTCTAAGGCGGAGGTGGGCGTGGGGGGCTGGGTGGACCGGACAGAGTCAGATTAATACACTTGGAGGAGGTTGTTCCAGGCAAAAGGAGCAACGATCACAGAAACACAGAGGCTGGAGGTGGGAAGAAGCTTGGAGAGTTTGAGCAACAACAAAAAGGATGTGAGAATGAGGCGGGCAGTGAGGGGAGAGGAGGGGAGGGGAGGGAAGGGGAGGGGAAGGGAGGGGAAGGGAGGGGAGAGGAGGGGAGGGAAAG
>PVIU01021890.1:0-30573 GCA_004026605.1 Ondatra zibethicus
CTCCTTCCTAGGCCGGGAGGGATGGGGGTGGGCTTTGGACTTCCAACAGGGCAGGGCACCATGCCCTCTTTCAAGGAAGAAGGGGGAGGGAGGAGGGGTGGGGGGGTAGTGGGAGGGGACCGGGAGAAGGGGAAGAAAGGTAAAAATTTTATTTCTTTAATTATGTTCTTGAATGGAAAAAATAAAACAAAACAATGTAAAAAAAAAAAAAAAAGAAAGAACACTGGCCTACTTGTGTGTTGCGGTAGGTGTAGATTCTTATCTAAGTTCTATGATCTCTCCAAAACCAGAAATATTCTATGGTCTAATACTAGGCATGAATTCCTTCTTGTTGAGTGGGCCTTAAGTCTAATTAGACAGTGAAGATTATCAATGACATGTGAATGCCATTATTACATTTATGCATATCTTGTCATGCCGGTCATTGGCATGAGCCATAGGTACTATATAGCTGAGTAGGACTGTTTTACTGTCTTCCTGCCTGCAAGGTTGCATAGTATTTCCTGGCTCCATGGAAGCTAGACCATAGGAAAGAAACTTTCAGGTCAGATGCACCTGAAATTATCTGAGTCTTGTGTCTTAAGTATGTGGTGTCTTCAGCCATAAGGTCCACCCCAACCCCTAAGAAGCAAGCAAGGGCTTCATTGATAATAAATACTGATTCAGGAGCCATTTGGGCTACCCTGAATACTTCGAAAGAAGTATGCTTGTGCCTGGTACTAGTTACAAACAGTGCAATACAAGGGGCTTTATTCCTTTTGTATTATTTTATTTAAGCATAAAATAATATGATTCCTTGAGACTTTATCAAATAGTTTTGGTGTGTTTGTCTCTTTTCTTCCCTTCTCCTTCTCTATTCACTTTTGTCCTTCATTTTTAGTTTTACCTCCTCCAAATTCTCCCATTTCCTAATTCATATCACTTGTATCCTGCTACTTCCTTCCCACTCCACTCTACCCCTCCCAACACATTCATGGTGCCTTTATACTTTCCTGGTATCTGTGATTACTCAATGCTATATACACACATCTGGGAACTTGAAGCTAAAGTCATTGGTGAAAACATGAAGCAGTTGTCTTTGCAGGGCTGAATTTCCTTACTTAGCATGATCTTTTCTAGATCAGACATTTGTCTGCATATTTGGTGGTTTCATTTCTCTTTCATTAGAATTGAATACCTTTCTGTTGTATAGATACATCACTTATTTATTATCTAGCCATCTGTTGAAAAAGTTAAAATGTCTCCATTTCCTGGCTGTTTTGATTAGGGTGCCAGTGGACACAGCTGAGCAAGTATCTGTGAAATAGGATGCTAAGTCCTTTGGGCATGTACCACCAAGTTCCTATGTCATATGGTAATAAATTTATTTTTAGCTTTCTGGGGAATCTTCATACTGATTTCCAGAATGGCTGACCCAATTTGAGTTCCTACCAAGAGTGAACAGGGTTTTCTTTCTCCACAAGTTTGCAAATATTTGTACCCTTTGCTAATAGCATCTATCTATAGAAACAAAATTAGGTAGACATAATAATGCAATAATTCTGCCACCAAACTCACTTGAGAATATCTTAAATAAGTTCTGTTTTTTTGTATTGTATTGGTAAATGTATACTTGAAGATATGATTTCAATAAATGACCTAGTTATTATGTAAAATCTTCAAACTGAGGAAGCTACAAAGTACAATAGGAAAGACAAATGATTTAAAAGATGTTTTTGAGTTTTTCCAAATGAAATATAAAAGTCATATTGTAACAAAGTATTATATCTTCTATGTGTTTTTGAGTAAAAATAACAACAGTTTTGCCAATTATTTAGAAGAAATGTGCAATATAAATTATAAACTGCTTAATTTTAATATACAATTTTAAATTTATTTATTTATTTACTTTTATTTTGGGAGTTTAGTTGATGGAAGTGCAAAAAGTAAGTTTTTGTCTGCCTGGTAGTGCACCTGTGCAGTTCCATTGAAAAACACAGAGGCTTATTTTAAGTATAAACTGTTTGGTCTAGTACCCGAGGCTTATCATTAGCTAGCTCTTGCAACTTAAATTAACCCATAATTGTTATCAAGCTTTAGCCACATGGCTTGGTACCTGTTTACAGTGCAGCACTTTCATCTTGCTTCTTCTCCATCTGGGTGGCAACTGCAGACTGAGCCTTTTCTCTTTCCAGAATTCTGAAAGTCTGCCTTGCCTGCCTATAATTCCTACCTGGCTACTGGTGATTCAGTATTTCATTAAGCCAATACAAGTGACATATCTTTTTAGGGTCTAAGAGCATTATCCCACAACATGGAGGTGATTCAAAGAACAAATTGTAAGAATCAATTCTCTTCATCCTTCATATGGGTCCCAAAGTTTGAACTCAGGTCATCAAACAAGGTGGTGTTTTGACCACTGAGCCATCTCATTGACCAAAGAAAAATCACCTAATTTTGTTATTTCTGTTTTCATGAATGGCCAGATGTACTTGGTTCTAGCTGAGGACATGAAAGAGCTTAGAGTCCCCATTACCCATACACTTATCTAGGAGTGTCTTGTATGTTTGTCAAATGTAACTAAACCATCCCCAGTTACTTTGTGCTAGGAATATAATCCAGGACCTATGGAATGAAAGATCAACACTTTACATACTGAACTATATCCATTGCATAGATATAACTTTTAAATGACCAAAAAGCTAAATACTACTAAAGTGATGCATTACATATTAATTGCAATTGCTAAAGACTTTTTCATATATTTTGATCTCAGGGTGATGGATTTCTTCAGTTATTTGACTTAAGATGATACTTGGATAGGAGAAGTAATTACAAAAAATTTTAAGAAAACTCAAAAGGACAAATATTTTAAATGTGATACACAACAGGACAGATTCAGACTTAAAGGAATTCTAAACAAATCACAGTGTATTTTTAAAAAATATATGTAGGCCGGGCAGAGAGAAGAGAAAGAGTAAGGGTACATACAGTAAATGTAACAGACAGTCATAGAATAATGGAGTAAAGAAAATAAAATAAATATTAAAATTGTGGAAAAAGTAATAGAGTAAGAAAAGTATGCAACATAAAGACAAAAGTACAGAGAAAGTCTGGATTATGCAATTTACTTATATTTTTAAATTTTTTACTGTGGCTCTTTCTGTGCTGAGATCGGAGGTGCAGATGGGTAAGTTTTTGTGCACCTGGTGGGAATGTCTCCAAGGGAGTGCTGGCACCACTAGCCAATGCTGCAGCCGGCCTCTTTGTTCCTCACTACCCTGCCCCCCCTGCAAGTTTGCCCTTTCCTCTGTGGGTCCTTGGACCACCAGGACTCTCTCTTCCTGTGCTGAGATCGGAGGTACAGATGGGACTTCCTCTTCCTGCACTGAGATCAGCTATCCAGAGGTGTGAGTGTGTGCAAGCCTTCCTGGAAGGTTCCCACCCTTTGAGACTCCCCTGACTGCAATAAAAGGAAGAGATGGGCAAGAGCCAATCCAAGAATACCTCCAACAACCTGAAAAGCAACATGATATCACCAGAAACTAGCGAGTATGCAACAGGAAAACCTGAGCAACCTAACCCAGAAGAAGTAGAAGAAATCGACTTTAAACATAACATTATGAAAGTGGTAGAGACATTTAAAGAAGAGGTGAAAAACTCCTTTGAAGAAAGGGATGAGAAAACTAACAAAAAGTTAGAAGAAATGAATAAATTCCTCAAAGATACCCTAGAAAACCAAGAAAAAGCAATTAAACAGGTAATGGAAACAGTTCAAGAATTAAAAACTGAAATGGAGGCAATGAAGAAAACACAAACCAAGGAAAGGCTAGAGATGGAAAATCTGGGTAAATAAGCAGGAACTGCAGAGACAAGAATAACCAACAGAATAGAAGATATAGAAGAAAGAATCTCAGATGCTGAAGATACGATCGAGAAAATAAACTCATTGATCAAAGAAAACAACAAATCCAACAAATTCTTAACACAAAAAAAAGAAAATCTGGGACACCATAAAAAGACCAAACCTAAGAATAATAGGGGTAGAAGAAGGAGAAGAAGCACAGTTCAAAGGCCCAGAAAATATATTCAACAAAATTATAGAAGAAAACTTTCCCAACCTAAAGATGGATATTCCTAAGAAGGTATAAGAAGCATACAGAACACTGAATAGACAGGATCAAAAAAAAATCCCATGGCCATATAATAATCAAAACACAAAATATACAGAATAAAGAAAGAATACTAAGAGCTGCAAAGGAAAAAGGCCAAGTAACGTATAAAGGTAAACCTATCAGAATTACACCTGACTTCTCTATGGAAACCATGAAAGCCAGAAGGTCTTGGATAGATGTGCTGCAGACACTAAGAGACCATGGATGAAAGCCAAGACTACTATAGCCAGCAAAGCTTTCGTTCACCATCGATGGAGAAAACAAGATATTTCAGGAGAAAAACAAATTTGAGCAATACATAGCCACAAACCCAGCCTACAGAAAGTACTAGAAGGAAAGCCACAACTAAAGGAAGCAAACAACACCCATAATAACACAGACATCTAACAGCCCTCCACTGGTACAACTCAAAGAATGGAAACACACAAACTCTACAACCCTCCCCCAAAAAAAATAACCGCAGTTAATAACCTCTGGTCATTAATATCACTTAATATCAATGGACTCAGTTCACCTATAAAAAGGCACAGGTTAGGAGAATGGATGTGAAAGCAGGATCCCACATTCTGTTGTTTACAAGAAACAAACCTCAACCACAAGACAGACATTATCTCAGAGTAAAGGGTTGGGAAAAGGTTTTTCAATCAAATGGCCCTAAGAAACAAGCTGGTGTGGCTATACTAAAATTGACTTCAAACTAAGTTCAATCAGAAGAGATGGAGATGGACATTTTATACTCTTAACAGGAATAATATATCAGGATGAAGTCTCAATCCTGTTTATATGCCCCTAATATAAAAGCAACCACATATGTAAAGGAAACATTACAAGAACTCAAAGCTCACATCAAACCCCACACACTAATAGTGGGAGATTTCAACCCTCCTCTCTCACCAATGGACAGGTCAACCAGACAGAAACTTAACAGAGAAATAAGAGAACTAACAGATTTAATGAATCACATGGACTTAATAGACATCTATAGAACATGCCACCCAAACAGGAAAGAATATACCTTCTTCTCAGCATCTCAAGGAACCTTCTCAAAAATTGATCACATACTCAGTAACAAAGCAAACATCCACAGATACAAAAAAGTTGAAGTAACCACCTGTGTCGTATCGGATCATCATGGAGTAAAGTTAGAATTTAACAACAATTCCACCCCCAGAAAGCCTACAAACTCATGGAAACTGAACAGTCAACTACTGAACCACTCCTGGGTCAAGGAAGAAATAAAGAAAGAAATTACAGTCTTCCTTAAATTCAACGAAAATAAAGACACAACATACTTCAACGTATGGGACAGTATGCAAGCAGTGCTAAGAGGAAAGTTCACAGCACTTAGTGCCCACATAAAGAAAATGGAGAAAGCACACATTAGTGACTTAACAGCACACCTGAAAGCTCTACAATATGTAAACTCCTTAAGGTATTTTGCATAATAGAAACAGACTCTTTTTATGAAACTACAGTTAGCCTGATACCAAAACCACACAAAGACACAACCAAGAAAGAGAATTACAGACCAATTTCACTCATGAACATCAATGCAAAAATTCTCAATAAAATACTTGCAAACCAAATCCAAGATCACATCAAAAAAAATCATCCATTATGATCAAATAGGCTTCATCCCTGAGATGCAGTCCTGGTTCACCATATGGATATCTATCAATGTAATCCACCATATAAATAAACTGAAAGAAAAAACCATATGATCATCTCATTAGATGCTGAAAAAGCATTTGACAAAATCAACACCCCTTCATGATAAAGGTCTTGGAGGGATTAGGGATACAAGGTTCATATCTAAATATAATAAAAGCATTATACAGCAAGACAACAGCTAACATCAAATTAAATGGAAAGAAACTGAAAGCGATTCCACTAAAATCAGGAACAAGACAGGGCTGTCCACTCTCCCCATATCTCTTTAATATAGTGCTTGAAATTCTAGCATAACTTTAAGACAGAATAAGGAGATAATGGGGATGCAAATTGGAAAGGAAGAAGTCAAACTTTCCTTATTTGCAGATGATATGATAGTGTACATCAGTGAACCCAAAAAGTCTACCAAAGAACTTCTACAGTTGATAAATACCTTCAGTGATGTGTAAGGATACAAGATCAACTCAAAAAAATCAGTAGCCCTCCTATACACAAAGGATAAAGAAACAGAGAGGGAAATCAGTGAAACATCACCTTTCATGATAGCCACAAATAACATAAAGTATCTGGGGTAACACTAACCAAGGAAGTAAAAGATCTATTTGACAGGAACTTTAAGACCTTGAAGAAAGACATGGAAGAGGATACCAGAAAATGGAAGGCTCTCCCATGCTCCTGGATTGGAAGGATCAATATAGTAAAAATGGCAATTCTACTAAAGGCGATCTATAGATTCAATGCAATCCCCATCAAAATCCCAACAAAATTCTTCGTACACCTTGAGAGAACAATAACTAACTTTATATGGAAAAACAAAAAGCCCAGGATAGCCAAAACAATCCTCTACAATAAAGGAACTGCCGGAGGCATTACCATCCTGACTTAAAACTCTATTACAGAGCTACAGTAATGAAAACAGCTTGGTATTGGCATAAAAACAGAGATGTTGACCAATGGAATCGAATCAAAGACCCGGAAATTAGTCCACAAACCTATTAACATGCCATATTTGACAAAGAAGCTAAAAGTATGCAATGGAAGAATGAAAGCATCTTTAACAAATGGTGTTGGCCTAACTGGATGTCAACATGTAGGAGAATGAAAATAGATCCTTATGCATCTCCATGTGCAAAACTCAAATCCAAATGGACTAAAGACCTCAATGTAAATCTGACCACACTGAACCTGATAGAAGAGAAAGTGGGAAGTAGCCTGCAATACATGGCTTCCTATGTAAAACCCCAGATGCACAGACAATAAGAG
Source organism: Ondatra zibethicus (assembly GCA_004026605.1). Classification (NCBI taxonomy): domain Eukaryota; kingdom Metazoa; phylum Chordata; class Mammalia; order Rodentia; family Cricetidae; genus Ondatra; species Ondatra zibethicus. The sequence goes on from PVIU01021890.1 coordinate 7,089, forward strand.
CAACAATGAATAAATGGGACCTTCTGAAACTGAGAAGCTTCTGTAAAGCAAAGGACACTGTCATTAAGACAAAAGGGCATCCTACTGAATGGGAGAAGATCTTTACTAACCCCACATCAGACAAAGGTCTGATCTCCAAAATATACAAAGAACTCAAGAAACTAGATTAAAATGCTAAATAACCCAATTAAAAAATGGGGTAATGATCTGAACAGAGAATTCTCAAAAGAAGAGGTTCGAATGCCCAAAAGATACTTAAGTTCATGTTCAACTTCCTTAGCCATTAGGGAAATGCTAATAAAACAACTTTGAGATACCATCTTACACCTGTCAGAATGGCTAAAATCAAAAACACCAATGATAGCCTGTGCTGGAGAGGATGTGGAGTAAGGGGGACACTCATCCATTCCTGGTGGGCATGCAAACTTGTGCAACCACTTTGGTAATCAGTGTGGTGGTTTCTCAGAAAATTGGGAATCAACCTACCTCAGGATCCAGCAATACCACTCTTGGGAATATACCCAAGAGATGCCCAATCATACTACAAAAGCATTCGTGCAACTATGTTCATGGTAACATTATTTGTAATAGCCAGAACCTGAAAACAACCTAGTTGCCCCTCAATGGAAGAATGGATCAAGAAAGTGTGGCATATATACACATTAGAATACTTCTCAGTGGTAAAAAACAATGACATCCTTAAATTTGCATGCAAATGGATGGAAATAGAAAACACTATCCTTAGTGAGATATCCCAAACCCAAAAAGATGATTATGGTATGTACTCACTAATTAGTGGACCCTTGCCATAAACAAAGAACATTAACCTTATAGCTCACAAGCCTAGAGAAGCCAAATAGCAAGGTGAACTCAAAGAAAAACATGTATTGATCCTCCTGGAATTTGGAAGCAAACAAGATCTCCAGACAAAAGGTGGAGGCATGGGAATGGGAATAGGGGTTGGGCGGTGGGTGAAATGGAGAGAGGAGGGAGGATAGGGAGAAGTGATGGACTGGGGAGAGTTCGGGTGAGTGGGAGGGAGGAGATGGATGAAGGGTGGATACTGTAGAAGGGAATAATATATCTACATTAAGGGAGTCATTTTAGGATTGGCAAGAGTCTTGATTCTAGAGGAGATCACAGATGTCCCCAGGGATGTCCCCAGCTAGGTACTTGTGCAGCAGAGGAGAAGGTGCCTGATCTAGCCTTGTCCCATAATCACATTGATGAATATCTTGATCATCACCATAGAAATTTCCTCCAATGGATGGAGATAGAGACAGAGAACCACATTCACATCATAGTAATTGACTGAGCTCCCAAGGTCCAATCAAAGAGCAGAAGGTGGGAGAAGATTAGCAAGGAACTTGGGACCGGGAGTGGCTGGTCCACCAACCGAGACAGTGTCCCTGATCTAATGGGAGCTCACCAAATCCACCTGGACCAGGACTGAATGAGCAGATGATCAAACCAGAATCTCTGAATGTTGTTCTCAATGGGGGCTGACTGAGAAGCCAATGATAATGGCACTGGGACCTATTTCTTCTGCATGTATTAGCTTTTTGGGAATCTAGTCTATATGGATGGACACCTTCCTAGACCGGGATGGAGGGGGGAGTGCCTTGGGTTTCCCACAGGACAAGGTACCCTGCCCCCTCTTAAGGGAGCAGGGGGAGGAAGGGGGTTTCGTGGGGGAGCAGGAGGGTACTGGGAGAAGGGGAGGAAGTGTAAATTTTTTGAATGTAATATAAAAGAATATTTTGAAATAGGTTACTGTGAAGGAACTAAGTACAGAGAGACATTTCATTGTAAAGGATGCTAAGCTAAACCAGCCATATATATATCTTAAAGTTATCATGACCTGTTGGAGGGGGCTGTTTCTTTGCCCAGGCTGCCCAGAACAGAAATAATCACACAGAAACCATATTTGAAATCACTGATTGGCCTATTAGCTCTGGCTTCTTATTGACTAACTTTAACATACTAATTTAACCCATTTACATTAATCTGTGCATCACCACGACGTTGTGGTCTACCAGCAAAGTTTCAGGGCATCTGTCTCCAGTGGCATCTCCATGGCTTCTCTCTGACTTTGCCCTTCTTTCTCCCAGTATTCACTTTAATTTTCCCCACTGAGCTCTTTCTGCCATGCTTTGCTATAGGCTCAAAGTAGTCCTTTATTAACCAATGGTATTCCCTACATACAGAGGGAATCCCACATCAGTGACTCCAGAATTTGGGTCTAAGAATGTATTGCTTTGGAAAAGATTTCTACTTTTGTTTCCACAGAAGATGAGACCCTATGGACTTCTACCAGACTAATGTGGTTTGATAGACCAAGATCCATCTTACTGAAGGCTCTGGAGTTTTTAATTTTCCTGGTGAAACATGACCTCCACAGTGACTGGGAATGACTGGACCACTTTTGACTTATGGGCCTGTGAGAGGCACTCCAAGGAGTTTCCCAATGTTATCGGGTTGCCTTGTCTGTCTTTTGTTGATCTGTATTCATTGGTCCAATGTCAGCCTTTGCCATACCTTCTACCAATACCTGAAGGTTGAGTCCTGCTATTCTTGCCATTCCCAGAGGAGATATTATTCCTAGGAATTCCTTGTCTACAATCCTTCTCAGATGTCCTATTCTACCACAATTAAAATGTTTGGCATTTTGATGCCTCCTCATTCCTTGGAAATCACTTCTCCCATCCAAGCTTCAGTACTATAGTCAAATGTCTCAGTGCTCATTGTATGCAGAATCCATTCATGCATTAGTGCTGATCTAACCTTTAAAGGCCCAAGTATCATTTTGCATTCTATATTGGCATGTTCAAAAGCCAGAGATTTGATGAGTACTAATCTATCATCTGGGTCTGTTACTCCTATTTGTACAATCTTAGCTAATCATTGTAAAAAGTCACTAAAGGGTTTTCTCTGGTCCTGTTTAACTCTGGTATAAGATTCTACTCATTTTCCTAGTTCTTGAATCCTTTGTTCCAAGCATTTAAGGCTGCTTTGTGGCATAGGAACAAGATTTGTTCATTGTAAAGAAATTTGTTCATTGCTTTTCCCTGTTGTTCTAAAATTTTAGCTTGTTCTCTAAAACATCATACCATCAACTGGGGCCCATCATCCAGGACTGCTGAAACTAGCTGAGGCCAGTCATGTGGTGTTGTTTTAATGCTAGAAACCCATGTCTTTATCATCTCCCTAACAAATGTGTAATGCAAGCCATAAGTTACTAATGCTTGCTAAAATTCTTTCAGATCATTCATTCATATAGGTATCCATCTACTTTCTTTGGATTCTTTTGTGTTTTTAGAACTTGATGCCTTGTCAGAGTAGATTACAGGGTAGGAAGCTAAAACCCTGGGTTAGTCTTCTCTGACAGGAACTGACGATGTTGAATACTGTCCTTGTACCTTTTTTCCCTGCTCATCAGCTCCAACAATGTCCTCAATCATTTCAAATCTTTCTATTACTGTCTTTAGAAAAGCCTGAATTTCCTGGCCTCTATATATATCTCCAGTGGTTTCATTGAATCACCTAGCCTCTGATCCTCATTCTGCACATTTGATTCCAAGGGTTGAAGATTCCTACAGGCCACATAGTTATGGAAAATTCAAATCAAATTCTAAAGGATAAGTTAAATAAACAGAAATGGATGATAAATACACTCAGAAATAAATTGCATGATGCTTTATTAACTTTAATTTTTTAAATGTTAATGAGAAAAGAACAACAGTTGTGGAGAGACATTGGATAGTAGAAAAAATTACAGAATTAAGTTAGCATATATATATTAAAGATGTGATGACCTCAGAATGGAAACAAGCATATATTATGTTGGGGAAGAGAACTTGTTTTTGTTTTCACAGAAGAACAAATCGATGAATACAATCAAGATTGATAAAGATTAGATTTGAATAGGAAAGACTCTTTGATTAGAAGAGGTGATAGTTCATCATTCAGCTTGATCATTTAATATAAACTAACTTCTAATGCCTTTCATTTGACCAGGAAAGAAAAAAATAGCAAATTTTTGTTATTAAAATGTACTACTTTTCTTTTGCCATAAAACATTTTGTCTTAACAAAGAACTATCTGTCCAAAAAGGAACTCCCCATAATTAGGCTTGGGAAGGGATTTGCTTTCTCTTTACAGGAGAGTAAAAGCATCCAACTAAGGAATCTGAAGACCACTGGACAATTAAGACATCTAAAGAAGAAGGACAAATTATCCAGAGAAAAATATCCCTAGAGTAAATTTGGCCATAATGTATAACTCATTTACAACTGGGTAAAATTTCATAAATCTTCTGAAATTTGTTTCTGCTGCACTCTACAAACATGAAAAGCAAATGGTCTTCTCACGGCCACAATTCAATTAAAAACACTGACTTGTTGCTACTCAGGCTCTCTGAGATAGTAGGCTTTCACCCCAGCCTTAGAATCCTGAGTCTAATTTATAAATGGAATGATATAGATGTAGTTAAAGTTACCTTTAGGGGCAGTGACAGAGCTAGTGCCTCTGGGAACAGAATTCCCACAAGGCAGCAACCTTTAGTGGCCAGTTTCCTGTCAAAACATCAGTTTTGTTACTGAGAAATAACAATTGCTGAATAAAATATCATTAGATTAAGGTGCAGTCACTTGTATATACAAGGTATTTGCAAAGTGGTTGAGGTGCCTAGATTCCATAATAAAACACATCTTATCTATGAAGCTATCAAGCAGATAACTGCAAGATAGGCTCTATAAATTTGGGTGATTAAATATAGTCAAGGTCATTAATAACAGAATCAAGGCAAGTAAAACAAAGATAGAGAAAATACTTTGACACCCTATAAAATGACTTTAATGCTGGCAGTGTAGACTACAATGAGAAATGCTTTAGCAGTCACTGGAACATCAGAGACAATGAGAAAATATTAAATATTTACAGGTTGGATATAGAGGGAACTACCAAGTGAGAAAAACACATGAAGGCCCCAGGAGTTGATGACATAACTGTGGAGAAGCTGGAGGCATCTACAGTAGTCTCAGGGGCTGAGACTCTTCTCAGAATCTTCAGCGAGATGTGGGAATATGAAATGATTCTCACAGAATGAAAACACTCTGTCATAATTCCCATACACAAAAAGAACAATAAACTGGACTGCTAATATTTACAGGGGAATCAGTTTGTTGTGCCATACCATCAAGATATTATCCTCCATTATCCTGCAAAAGATATTATCCTGCAAAAGATATTATCCTGGAAAAGATCAAGGGCACGACAGAGGAAATCTTAGCAAAAGCCCGGTTAAGATTCAGAGCTAACAGGAGGACAATTGATCAGATCTTCACTTTGTGGCAACTGGCAGAAAAATACAAAGAATTTGGGAAAGACTTATATGTCTGCAATATCAACTTTAGGAAGGCATTCGATAGCATTTCAAGGAAAGGATTTTCAGAAACAATGAAGTTTTAATATTCAGAGAAATATTAGAAAATGCTATAGAGATACCTTTGCGTCAGTCAAAGTCTGTTGAAAATTAAGTGATCAGTTTAAGACAATCATAGGAGTGTTACAAGAATGTGTCCTCTCAACACTACTCTTTAATATATTCTTGGAATTAATAGTAGCAACTGCCATGGAGGATGAGGAGATAGGCATGCAGATAGGTGGTGTGTACGTATACCTAAGTATACCAATACTTGCTGAAAGTCCAAATGAGCTGCAAGCCATGATAAATAGAGTGGTGGAAGTAAGTGAAAACCTTGGTATGAAAGTAAGCATCAAGAAGACTGAGATAAAACTCATGGGAAGGACACATAATGATTTTAACATTATAATAAAGAAACAGAACCTCAAGCAAACAGTCAACTCTGTCTATTTGGGAAGAAGCCCCAATTCAAAGGATGAATTACTTCAGACATCAGAAGGCAGATAGTAATCATGATGACTGCATTCTAGACACCAGCAAATATTTGGTCAGCAAGAGACATAATGACAATAAGAAAGTTACAAGTATATGTGACAGTTGTCTTGAGCTGCCTCCTTTACAACTCTGAAACCTGGACAATGAAATACTTCCAAGAACAGCAGCCAGCTGAGTGTATTTCAGATAGCATGTCTCAAGAGAATTCTAGGTGTTGCATGATGAGATAGGCTGTGCAACAATGAAATTAAGAAACGTCTCCATCTACAGAAAGAAGTAAACTACAGGATATGACAATGGCACTTGAGATACTTTGACCATGTTATGAGAATTAACAATGACAGAGACCAAATGATAGCACTGCTTGGAGGAGTGCACAGGATAAAGCAAAGAGAAAGGCCCAAAAATGCCGGATAGACAGCATAAAGGAAGATGGTGGAACTTGGGTATGACAATAACACAAGCATCTAGGACTGCCCAGGCCCAATTGGAGAACCACCATCAATGGACGGCCTATGCATGCTTAAGCATTGCCAGGGCAAAAATGAGGAGATGAAGAGGATGAAAGTGCAGTCACTGTGCTGAAGTTAAAACAAGATACCTATAATATTATAGGCTCTTTCTAGAGCATGTCTGAGACATAGTAGCATTGGAACTCCTTCCCATAAAAATAAAGGTGAGAGTTCTGTCTATACATCTTTCTTATGTGTCTGTAACTCTGGGCCAGATACACAATTCTAGTTATACTCAAACTGCTTTCAATGGAAAGAAGTATAAAGTGATTTGAAAATTAATGAGAACATATCTATAGAAGAGGTATAAGATATATTTGAGTATTCAGGAAGAAGAAAATGGTAACAACTGTATCATAGGTAAATGCTAATTCAAGAGAAGTTTTATGAGAGGAGAAATTCAATAACTAGGAATCTAAATTAACAAAATTTGGATATACAATAAATTTTTTAAAAAATAAATTATTTTCTCATACAATGATCTCTGAACAAAATATTCATGGTATTATGTATAGGGTAGTGCATGAGTTCTACAATTTGAGTTCCACACACCAAATTCAACCTGACCATTCCCTTGTTGAGCTTATAAACTGGAAGTAGCAGAGACCACACTGTAAGTCCCAGGTATGACACCATTTCACAGGTGCTCAGCCTGGAACCTAGGAGCAGGCTTATGATTTAGAACTGTTTCCATCACAAAAACAGAAAAATTGCATTCTTGTCATACAAGAAGATTTATTTACCTTGGGTGTGAATTTGTCTTCTCTACATGTACAACATCAGCCAGGAGTACCATCTGTGAAGTTAGAGTGTTTCTTATTCTCTATCTCAATACTTCATGGAACAACACTTTTAATAAAGAAAATCTCTTCAATATCAAACTAGTATAGCCATGAACCCATGCTCAAGGAATTCACTATTCATTGCCATCTTGTTCACCAGCCTGACGGATCTGTCCTTGTGGAATGACAAAGTGGCCTTTAAAATACTCTGTAGCATCTCTAATTAGATGCCAATGTCTTTTTTGGCAGACACAAAGTTCATCAGGAGGCTATACATGCTCTGAATTCTGATCTAATTTATAGTGTTTTCCCCTTGTTTCTGGCATTCAGGAGTCTTATGAGTAAAATCAAAGTTGTAAGTAGAAATGCACTACTCACTATGGTCTATTTTGCGTCCTCTAAAATTGAGTCTCTTAGTTTCAAATACAATTCCCTAGCCTCTAATTACTAACTCTGAGAGGAAGATTAATTTCTAAATGAGAAACAACAGTGGTTTTCTTAAGGTGGAAAATTTGATACAATCCATTTGGACTCATAAATTCTTGAAACAGAATGATTAGGTCATGGTAGTCTTCAAAGAAGTACAGGTAGGTGATAGGATTGGAAAATAATGGAACACAATTAGTGAATAGTGGAAGACTGTGACTATCTTTGCCAGGTACAGCCATGATACAAGTAAGTGAAATGATATCTATGACATTTGAAGAGTATTCTTTAAGTTAAGATAATGTTGTAAAGCATATATGTAAGTTTCAAATATTTATCTCTTATTGCATCATTTATTCTATAACATATTGTAGAAACTAACTCAATTTGACAAATAACCAGGCTAGCTTAAAGATAAACAATTGTATTTTTATTTATTATAAGGGGGGAAACTCACAAAAACAGAATGAGAATTCCAAGCTCAGCTGTGCCACGAGGGAACCACAGAAAGAGCACCTGGGCTCTGTGCCAATTTTCCTCTGGGTCCCAGAAAGCCACACCCTAACTTGGCCACACCTCTTAAAGATAGTTGTTTAACAAGGCTTCCCCATCACTTTCCCATTTGTCTAAACAACAACAAACTATATACAATAGGAATAGAAATCAAGTATAAAATTACAAACAATATAAACATAAACAATATTAAGCAAGGAACACATGACAGCATCTGTGAGCACCATAAACCTGAACCGAGAATCCAGCTATGATGTTTAATGGAAAAATATGAATGGCAACAACTAGTGGCTACTCACGGCCACTGTGCCAGAATTCTGTACCCAAGTGAATGACGTGGAACCTGATGGCAGCTAGCTAGAGCTGCTGGAGACCCGAGCCCTGTGAATCAGGCACCAACTGTAGAAGCTAACTTGATTTGGGAAATACCCAGGCTAGCTTAAAAGATAAACAATTATATTTTTATTCATTATGAGGGGAAAATCATGAAATCAGAATGAGAAGTCCAAGCTCAGCTGTGTGGCAAGGGAACCCCCGCCCCCCACACACAAACAAAGAGAGAGAGAGAGAGAGAGAGAGAGAGAGAGAGAGAGAGAGACAGAGAGAGAGAGAGAGACAGAGAGAGAGAGAAAGAGAGCACCTGGACCATGTGCCCATTTTTCTCTGGGTTGCAGAAAGCTACATTCTAACTTGGTCCCACCTCTAAAAGATAATTGGTTTGCAAGGCTTCCCCATCAACATATAACATATTTATCTTGCATTATAATATTTAAGCATTTTTTATTTGACATTAAAGTATATTCAACATATGGGTTACTATGTGAGTAATACATTTTCCAAGAAATGCTTTCCTCCTCCCTCTCTTTCTTTTTCATTTTCATCCTCTCTGTCTTCTTTCTTTCCTTCTCTTCATGTTCCTTCTCCTCTTCTTCTTATCTTCTTCATTTTTGATATAGGGTATCATACAGCCTATGTTGGCCTTACTTACCATACCTGAGACTGTCCTTGTACTCCTAATCCTGCTTCCTTCACCTCTCAAGTGCTTGGATTGCATGCATTTTCCTATACACCTAACTGGAGTCTTTCTTATTTCTTTAAGGGAAGGTAGATGGTATATTTTCAAATCTACATATCAAAATTTTATGATGTTTGCTAGAATTGAAAAGCTACTGTAATTTTTGTTTGGATATTGGATGCAATTAACAAGTTAATAAGTATAGATTTCATTAATAATTACACATTGAGCTGAATGTATCACAGGATTCATTGATAGCTAGTCAAATACTGCTTTGGGTTGTGTTTGTGAAGTTCTTCCAGAAAGAAAAATAATACTTAAGTTGACAGAGTCTGTAAGCCAATTGTACTTCCTTATTGGAACCTGGTATATTTAGCATTTAATTATCAAAGGATAGAGACAAAATGCGGAGGAAATATTCTTTCTCTGTCTTTCTGCCTCTTCCATATATTTGTCTCTCTATATCTGTTTCTGTCTCTGTCTGTCTTTGTTTTTCTCTCACTGTTTGTCTCTTTTTTCTGCATCTCTGTCTCTGTATCTGTCTCTCTCTGTCCCTTTGCCTTTTTGACTTTCTGTCTCTCTCTGAACTTGAGTGGAAGACATTATTCCTTGGGAAGCAGTGCTCCTGACTGTCACTTTATATTGCTTTCTCTTTCCATCTCTTGGCTCTTTTCACTACAGGGCAAATCTTTTAAGATCCATACTAACATGGGAGTATTGTGGAAATTCTCAACTTTCTTGATTACAGGAGATATTACTACCAAATTAAAACACACATACACCCATACACACAGACACAAACACACACACACATACACACACACATACATCTTATACAGAAAAAATTAAACCTATGCATGCTTTCCTTTGGTTATGTTTATCCACTCTAACAATATCATAATTACATTTTACAGTTTCTTTTCTAAAACAAGGTCATATAATAATATTGATTTATAAGGTTACTTAACAATTAAATTTCACCTTGTTTTTCTATTATTGAGAAGCATTTCTCTATATGGACATGCCATTGGAATTTATTTTTTAGTCTTCTAATGGAATTTTGTGTTTTCTGTTAAGTTTAGGCTAATAGATCATGGGTTGTATTTTTATCTTTAGCATTTGTTTCCACTGTCAAATGAGTTGAATGCACATCAGCTACATTGTGAAGACAGTAAAGAATAGGCCGCTGTCACAAAAATGAGGTGGACCACACAAGAACTACAGATGACAGTGAAAAACATGACAGCTAAAACATTCACATTTTTGTTTACAAAAAATCAAAAAGTTGAAAAGTCTCTTATATGAAAGTCAAATTGTTTTGTGTTATGAGAAAAATTAATGTACATAATATATTTTTCTGAAGTGTTTACACATGCTCAAATGTGAAAAAAGCTTTAAAACAGCATAACTTTAAACTTCAGAGACATTAAATACTGACTGGTTAACTATTTCAATGTTTAAGTTACATTCAGTGAGTTCATTTTTATTCTGAGATATTGCAAAATGACTTTGACTCCATACTATATTAAACAGTGATCAAAAAGGTTGTGTGAGAAAGTACTATCCCTTTAATCTTGATGGTCTTTTGTGAACAACTGCATTTAAAATGTTGATTTATGTCTGTTTTATGATGTATAATGCTTTTCTTTCAGTAATGACCTGTAGTACCTTAGCTTTGCTTCCTTCCCTGACTCACACACATCCTTGAACAGGAAATAATTACCGAATAAGAAAGGCAAATGAACAAATATTTAACAAAAATTTGAAGGAAAAGACAGCATTCCTTATGTCAGAATTGCTGTCTCAGTCTAGTTCCAGTTTGGGAGCCTGTATAAGCAGAGCTGTCAGCATGTGCTGGCTCAGTTGTGGCCCTGATCAAAGGAATAAAAGCATGCTGTTAGGGAAGGTGGTACCCCAGAGATTCTGTAAAGATTGCCTATGCCTTGTCCTAAATTTTCAGACTCAAAACAGAAGTTGAAATTTCACTAATAACAAATATATAGAATGTAAGATTTTGCTACAGGGAGAGTACTTTCATGTGTACTATCTAATAGATAGTACATATTGTTTTAATCTGGTTAGGAGTTATTGACTTTTTGCCAGAATGAAGTACATATGGAAATAGTGGCTATTTTTCCAAGCAGATTCAGAGATACTTCATCTAAATGTCCTTGCAATATAAACACTCCCTGACATCTAATACCTTGGATGGTTCTGAGTTTAATATACAATACCTCAAAACATCCTTATATTGGCCTATATTATCATTTAACATTTTTATTCAAATTAATGAAACATTGAATGTTCTTTTTAAATAATATGGTAATAAGAAATCTTCACATTTGTTACTTGCATAATTTGTAAAATGGATGCTTAATAAATATATTTTTCTTTTTTGTTCTTTAATTTTTATATTTATGTAAGGTAATATCTTTGTGTATTTCAAATTGATCTGCAAGTTTCTTTATAGCCAGGACTATTTTAAACATGTTATTAACTTGCCTTAGCCTTTTCAGTGCTTGGATTACAGGTATCTCCATCAACTTTGGTGAGTATAATGGATTTCTATTATGTAAACAAGAAAACCCACACTTTATATAATAAATAGTTATAATGATAAAGTTGAAAAATGTTGATTAAAGTGGTTAGTTCCACATGTTAATTAAATAAATTAATGAATAATACTTTGATGGTTTTGCCAAATATTTCATTCTGGAATGTGTAAAGATATAAAGTTATCTCAAATAATAATGTTACTTTCAATGTATCCATGTGCTTGTTCTTGTGTTTGTACTGTGTAGGTGTGTTTGTACATGTGTGTGTTCCCATACATATGTCTATGTATAATGTATGTGATATATATCTATACATAGTATATATGGTGGTATATATCAGCAAATAATATATAAATGCATTTTAACAACAGCATAAACTGTTATTCAGTCTATCTTTATAGAAATATTATGGAGATAAAATTCTAAATTTATTTTGATTATAAAAATATCGGCCATTCGGTGATGACACATAATTTTAATCCCAGCACTTGGAAGACAGAGACAAGTGGATTTTTGTGAGTTCCAGGCTAGTATGGTCTACAGAGCTAGTTCTAGGACAGCTAGGATTGTCACACAAAGAAAACCTGTCTCAATAACAAAAAAAAATCTAATTTCCAGGTGAGAAATCAGGAATGAGTTACAACTAGAAGAAAATTACTTTTAAGTTTTTAAGTCAAGGAAATAATGTACTCAGCATTATTTTATATATACAAAAATAATAATAGTGTCCCTTAGGTACTATCTATTGCTGTAAAAAGACACCATGACCAATAAAAAGCATTGTTTAATTTTGGATCTCATAGTTCCGGAGAATTAGATTCCATAAACATCATAGTTGAATCTATGACAGCAGGTATAGAAACGGAGTAGTAGCTAAAAGCTAATATGTTCAGGAAGTAGAGAGAGAACCAACTTGAATGATGAAGACTTTTGAAGTCTCAAAATCTATTCCCAGTGACAGGCCTCCTCCAACAAGGTGACATCTCCTAATTCTTTTAAAATTGTAACAAATGAGAATCAAGCATTCAAATATAAGCATCTATGAGGACCATTATCATGCAAAACCCCACATTTCAGTCTTTGGCCCATGTACGCTTATAATCTGTGCATCACAATTCAAAATTGATTTAGCAAAACATCAAAAGTTCCCATGGTCAGTCACAGTCTCAACAATGTTTTAAGTTCAATGTCAAAAGTCTATTTAGAAACTCAAGGCACTCTCTTAACTGTAATCTCCTGCTTTTTAAAAGTGAATTGTGGAGTCCAGTGTACAGTGGCATAGAGTTTACATTTTCATTCCAATAGAGAATGAAGCAGGCATATTAAGAAATAATGAACCAAAACATGACTGAAAACCAATAGGGGAAATTTCATTTTCTGTATCTCTATGTCTGAATGCAAGGGGCTTAGACAGCCCTTTGAATCTTCTACTTCTCCATATTTTGCTGATAGCAATATACTTCTGTCTCTTAAACTGATTCTGCTTTTCTAAATATTGCTCTTCCTTGTAGATGCTGTGACACTTGCAGCATCCTGGTGCCCCCAAGTCAGGGTTCACCTTTTCAGCTTCATGCTGAAAGTAGTTTCCCTGAGCCTCCATGTAGGCTGTGACAAACACTGGGTCTCCTTAACTTCGGAGGAAGAGTCTACAACCTATTCACTGATGTATGATTCATGTCTCTAAAGCCAGCACCATATGACATAAACTGCCAATTTCACCTGCTTGCTTACCTCCTTGAATGACGTTTGTCCATGCTTCCATTACTTTATCACATGTAGAAAACTGTTCAAGACTTTTTCAATCACAATTTGCAGAATTAGCTGGAGAGAGTCTTGCCCCATCGTCAGCACTCCCTTTTACTCAATTTTGTTTCAGGCTTCTTCATATCCCTTTCAGCATATGCCTTCAAACAAACATTAAATATTCCAGTGCTATTTTTCACCTCAAACTGCATATTTTGAATTTTTTGTCATGCTTGCTATTTTCATTGTAGAACAACACAATTGTGATCAGCAATAACCACGCAACAGAGTCAATATTCTGTTGTCTTCAAACCTCTTCTGCCAATGAAATTAGTACAAAACTCTTTAACTTAGCCTTAGGCATAATTCTTAAGACAATAGCAAAAATTAGTCACATTTTGTTTTTGCAAAAATATCACAAGAATCATCTATAGCCCAATTCCTAATGTTGGTTTCCTCTGAAAATTCTGTACCTGGGCCTCTATAGTCTAGGTGCTTTCTCAGCACTTTTATTTTCCAGTATCCTAGTAGGATAGCTCATCAATCCCAGTTCATGGTATTCGAAAAATTTGTAGTCCAAATCCTAAATTTCCTCATATTTCTCCAAAAAAAAACATCATGATTAGATTAGACTTGTCATAGTAATCTGCCTCTGTTTGATACCAACATATATCTCAGTTCCTTTTTTTTTTATTGTGAAAAGGCACCATGAACAAGATAACTTGTAAAAGAAAGCATTTAATTAGGGGATCTTTGTTCGAAAGAGATATAGTCTGTGACTATCATGGCATGGTTCACAGAAATGACATAGAACTCTAGCACTGGAACAGTAGTTTAAAGCTTATAGACTGAGAAAATAAACTGGAGAGAGAGAGAGATAGAGATAGAGAGAGAGAGAGAGAGAGAGAGAGAGAGAGAGAGAGAGAGAGAGAGAGAGAGAATGGAATGGAATAGCATGGATTTTAAAAACCAGAAATCCTGGGCCAAGCACTGGGCTAAGCTCCTGAAGTTCAGGTTCAGTTTCAGAGAGGGAGGAGGGGGTATTGAATAAACAAGGTGGGTCAGGTGCATGGTGTGGAAAACCACAGAGACAGCTGACACTAGCTATTGGGGATTGACCAACTATGGACTGACACCTGGGGAAGCTAGATGGGACCAAACTAGAAGCTCTGAATGTGGATGATAATTATATGACTTGAACTGTTGGAGAGCCCCTGGAGGTGGCACTAGAGCATAATCCGGGTGCATAAACTGGGCTTTTTTGAGGCCATTCCCTGTGATGGGATATTTGTTCATAATGGGCACTCAGACCTGAGGGTCACATTGAATAAGCCAGAGTATTCTTGAAATTTTGAAAAATTTCGAAAGTTTTCTTCCCTGAGGAGATCAAATGTAAAGATTTGCTATTGATCTGAGCTCCAGCAACCTCTTTTGGAGCACGCCAGAGGCAGTGACTTCCACTGCAGCAGGTACGAGTGAGCAACTGCCAAGGGAACAGGCCTGAGCCAGACTTCTGTGGGACTGGGCCCAAACCAGGGACATTCACCAGAACAGGCCTAAGCCAGCAACCTCCATAACAGCAGGTATAAGGGAGTGACTGCTGAGAGATCAGGCCCAGAGTAGGATACCTCTGTTGGACTGGGCCTAGCCAGGACTTCCACGAAAACAGGCCTGTGCCAGAAACCTCTTTCAGAGAGGCCCGAGCCAGCAACCTCCACAAGAGCAGGTACAGGGAGTGACTGCCAAGGGAGCAGGCCCAAACCAGAGATCTCTGTGGGACTGAATATGAGTCAAAGACCACTGAGGGGGCAGGCCCCAGCCAGCAACTTCTGCTGAAGCAGGTCCTTGCAAGCAGCCTCAACATGAGCATGTACAAGGGAGTGACCACCAAGGAAGCAGGCCAAATCCAGAGACCACTGTGGGGTTGGGCACAAGCCAGGAAACTGCAAGAACAGGCCCAAGCCAGTGACCCCCACCAGTGAAAGCCTGAGCTAGTGACTTCTGCTGTAGCTGGCCAGAGTCAGAGACCTCTTTGGGAATAGACCTAAGCCAGGAAACTCCACAAAAACAAGCCCCAGGCAGTGAACTCTGCCAACACAGGCCTGAGCCAGTGATCTCAGCAGGAGCAGCCCTAAGCAAGCAACCTCTGTGGGATCAGGCCTAAATGACATCTGGGATTAGAGAGTGACCACTAGAAGCATTGAGCAACTTCTGGAAACACCAAGTGACCTGTGGGATGATTGCAATTATGGCCCTGACTGCACCACAAGAAGCAACTGTCTGAGCTTTAGATCCATTGGCACCTGGAAGACTGATCACCAGAGACACATTCCCAAATATACTGATCAGAGGAAAAGATGGATGGACAAGGTAAGAACACACTCAGTACCACAAAGAGCAAGATGGCACCAGTAAAAACTAGTGGTACTACAACAGAAAGACTTGAACAACCAAATATAGATAAAGCATAAGAAAGTGATTTAAAAAAATAAC
The DNA here is from genome assembly GCA_004026605.1 of Ondatra zibethicus. Lineage (NCBI taxonomy): Eukaryota > Metazoa > Chordata > Mammalia > Rodentia > Cricetidae > Ondatra > Ondatra zibethicus. Next base: position 23,048 of record PVIU01021890.1, read on the forward strand.
TTTAGGAGAATGTTTGGTGCCCATAAAGAAGAAATGGAAATTTTTCTTAAAGAAATAAAGGAAAGACAAATGAAAAATTGGAAGAAATCAACAATTCCCTTAAAGAAACCCAAGAAAAAGCAATCAAACAAATGAAAGAAACTACTCAAGACTTAAAAATTGAAACTGAGACAATAAAGAAAACACAAACTGAGAGAATTATAAAAAATGGGAAATGTGGGTAAATGATAAAGAAACACAAATGCAAGCATAAAAAGTAGAATACAAGAGATAAAAGAGAGAATGTCAAACACTGAAGATGGAATAGATTCATCAATCAAATAAAACATTAAATCTAATAAAAGTTTAACACAATATATCCAGAAAATGTGGAGCACCAAAAAAGACCAAACCTAACAATAATAGGACTAGAAGAAGGAGAAGACCAACTGAAAAGCACAGAGAATATATTCGACAAAATTATAGAAGAAAACTTCCCAACCTAAAGAAAGATATGCACTTAAGACACAAGAAGCTTATAGACCAATCTCATTCATAAATATTGATGCAAAAATACTCAGTAAAACACTGGCAAACCAAATCAAGGATACATCATCCACCATGATCAAGTAGGCTTCATTCGAGAGATGCAGGAATGGTTCAACATACAAAAATCTGTCAATGTAATCCAACATATAAACAAACATAAAAAAACAAAAAACAAAAGCAGAAACACATGATCATCTCTTTAGATGCTGAAAAGCCTTCGACAAAATATAACGTCCCTTCATGATAAAGGTCTTGGAGAGAGCAGGGATACAAGGAACATACCTAAACACAATAAAAGCAATATCCAGCAAGCCAACAGCCAACATCAAACTTAATGGAGAGAAACTCAAAGTGATATTATTGAAATCAGGAACAGGAAGAGGTTGCACACTCTCTCCATATCTATTCAATATACTTCTTGAGGTTCTAGCTAGAGCAATATGACAACAAAAGGAGATCAAGAGGAAACAATTCAGAAAATAAGTCAAATTCTCACTATTTACTGATGATATGGTATTTTACATAAGCGACCCCAAAGGAACTTCTACAACTCATAACTTCAGTAATGTAGCAGGATACAAAATTAACTTGAATAAATCAGTAGTCTTCATTTACACAGATAATAAATGGACTGAGAAAGAAATCAGAGAACCATCACCCTTCACAATAGCCAAAAATAGCATAAAATATCTTGGAGTAACTAACCAAACAAGTGGAGACCTGTATGACAAGAACTTTAAAGCTTTGACGAAAGAAGTTGAAGAAGACGCAGGAAAATGGCAAGATTTCCCATGCTCTTGGGTAAGTAGAATTAACATATTAAAAATGGCAATCTTACCAAAAGCAATCTACATATTAAATTCAATGCCCAGCAAAATTCTTCACAGATCTCAAAAGAACAATACCTAACTTTATATGGAAAAGCAAAAAACTCTGAATAGCCAAAACAATCATGTACAATAAAGCAAATTCTGGAGGCATCATAATCCCTGACTTCAAACTCTACTACAGAACTACAGTATTGAAAACAGCGTGGTATTGGCATAAAAACAGAGAGAAGGACCAATGACCAGATGACGCAGATATCAATTCACACACCTATGAACAACTGATTTTGACAAAATAGAAAAATATATAAAATGGAAAAAAAATAAACATATTCAACAAATGATGCTGACTTAACTAGATATCAACATGTAGAAGAATGAAAATATCTATCATCATGAACAAAACTCAAGTCCAAATGGGTCAAAGACCTCAACGTGAAGACAAACACCCTGAACCTCAGAGAAGAGAAAGTGGGAAGTATACATGAATGCATTGACACAGCGGACTACTTCCTAAATATAGCCCCAGTAGCACAGACACTTGAAGATTGGAAGTCGCAAAACAATCCCACTCCAGTTCAGAATTATGAATTATAAAAGGGTTATTTATTTAAGGCAAAACTTACAGATCACTGTCCTAGATAGCAGTCCTATGCACAAACAGGAACAGAGTCTAGCACCCAGAAGCAGAAGCCAGAAGCAAGAGGCGGGCACACATTTACAGCTCCTTTTACAGTATAAGAGACGATATACAAGTGGGCTGGTATCCTCAAGGCTATTATTGGCTGAAGGAGCAGAATATGCTCCCATAGCACCTTCTACTTTCGTTTAAATAAGAAAGTACCAAACCCGATACAAAGCTATATATACTAGGAACATATATCAAGTATAATTAGAATTACAATCAGCATAAAGAATATTAAGCAAGGAACATATGCTAAATTATTTATAAACATTCTATCCTATTGAGTCTAAGTCTTTTATAGAAAATGACTTGGCTATATCATACGAGTACAGTAACTACAACTATCTAATCTTCAACCCTATCGAAGGCCTGAGAAGGAAGATAATATTACTTGAGCAGGAAGTACAATCAAGCGGCCTCCAAAGCAAGCAATATGTGATGGAGACAATTGGCTACCTGAGAAACCACCCAAACTCTCATTTTGCAATGTTGAAGCAACCAACTTGGCTAAGGACTTGCATAACTGATAGACCTGGTCAGGAAATTGTTCAGAACCATTTTACCCTGTCTTGGCAAGATGAAACAGTCTTTTTCCTTGTGTCCTGCTTATCCATTTCTAGATACCATGCACTTTGTCAGTGGTCGAGGTATGGGCAGTTCATTGTCCAAAGGCCAATTGTGCCAAGAAGAAAACAAACTGTGAGTGGAGTATCTTCAGTGCTCAACATTCTCTTGGGAATAGATTGGTGCTGACAGGAGCAATCATGTCTCATGTCAACAGAATCCTAATTTATTTAAATGCCATGTTCTACAGATACTAGAAGTGGTTGAAGATTACCTATCTAGACAGAATACCATCTCTATGTATCTAAAGAACCTAATTGATCTGACTGTATGTACAACAAACATGAACAAATATTGACCTATAAAATTTAATACCTGTATATCTTAAAGACTAAAATTTCATGTCATAATATTAATAAACTGTAAACAAATGTACAACAACTGAGGACAATGACCTCCAAATATAAACAATGTATAAGTACTTTGATCAGAGGTAGGAGTAATATATAATGCAATATGAAAAAATATCCTAGAAGTTGTATCAAAATACAAAATGTCCTAAACAGAGGTAGAAACATGCATATATATAATCTGACAGAATAACTTTGTATAGGTACACAAATAATGTAAACAAAAATAATATAATTTGAACTTGTATCAATACACAAAAACTATATCAATGTAATGTAAATGATCCATAAATAATAGCTCACAAGTAAAAACTCTATTACTCACTATTATTATCCTTTTTTTGAACAAATATAATTTTCACCCCCAACCATCTATCTAGTAAAAGTAATAATCAAAAACCCCTAAATAGTGTTCCCAACCCTAAGAACAAACTTTTTAGGATAGGGGCTATTGTCCTCTAGAACTGCTTCCTATTGTCATGGGGGCAATGTTCTCTTAAGGTGATCCTGCAAAACAAAGTGATGGTTAAATTTCAAAATTACCGTTTAGTATAGTTGCAAACAATTTCCGAGCAGTAAATAGGATTTTTTTTTCCTTCAAAGTTCTTACTTGGAGTTCTGACCAGAAAGTCACGAGAAAGTGCTCCAGTTCAGCAGCTGGTACCCCCCCTAAAAAAAAAACAGTCTTATAGTAGCACTGTCAGCATCATGATGTCATCTCAATAGGTGGAGTGGTTGTTGTGGGGCTCCATCTTCTTCCTGAAAACTCTAAAGGTTACTGCAGGAAAATGATTTGTAGGAAAATCTATTTTCATCATGGAAAACTTAAATATCATTCATATAAATATACCTTCAAAGAATAATACAATGGAGACAAAATAGATATGGAAAAAGTAAAGTCTTCCCTAAAATCTTCCTTCTCTCCCATACCAGATGACTCCCAATATGAGACAGAAACTCTGAATGTAACTTGTAAAAACAAGCCTGGATTTAGAGGAGTATAGAGCCATTGTTCAACTCCAAAACTAGCTGAATATATTATTATATTCATATATATATTATATGTGTGTGTGTCTGTAAATGTAAGTGTAACCAGTACCCGAATTCATAATCTATATTTTATTTTCAAGATGATCCTTTGTGGATAGTTATTTTACCTTCTGTAAGCATTCAAAAATCTAGGGTACCTTGAATTTTTTTATGATGTGTATTTTCCAGCAAATATAAGAGCAGAATCCTACCCCAACCCTTATGAGTTTTTCTTACCACCTGCATAATTGTCACCATTGTGGATTAGCTGTTATTTCTCTTTTCAAAGTGAATCTTTATTAATTTTGATGGTATCCATATTTTTTTTCTCCTGTGGAAACAAGAGCAAAACCCTTTATCCAATGTAGCACATCTCCTGGTTTCCACTGTGAGGACAACACATGCTTGAAGTGTACAGATTGAGTCAATTAAGAAGTTTTTTTTCCATTAGCCAATGCCTCTTTGCAGCTGTTGTTCCACCCTCATTAGCGTTAAGAAAATTCAAGGATAATAAAGCATTATACAATCTATTTCTGGGGTATTCTCCATTCCTTTCTATTTGTTCAACATATCTTTATAGTACGATTTACTTTTCTATAACTGCCTGACCTGTAGGATTATTTGGTATACCTGTAATGTGATTTATATTATAATAGCATAAAAATGTTTCATTTTCTTAGAGACATATGCTGGATCATTGTCTGTCTTTATTTGTGCAGATATACCCATGATGGCCATAACTTCCAATAAATGTGTGATTACCGAATCATCCTTTTCTGATCTAAAGGCAGTTGCCTATTGAAAACCTGAATAAGTTTCTATGCTGTGGTGTACATATTTTATTCCAACATATTCTGTAAAATGGAACACATCCATCTGCCAGATCTCACTCCTCTGAGTACATTTTGGGTTATTCTCTGCAGGCAATGGTTATAGAATGAGCAAGTAGGACATATCTTTATAATCTCCTTAGCTTGTTGCCATATAATAGAAAACTCTTTCTTTAAACCTTTGCTATTGACAAGATTTTTTTAATGAAATTCAGAGGCCTGCAAAACACTTCCACTTCCAATCAAAAATTGATCAATTTCTGTATTACCTTGTCGTAGAGTACCTGGCATACCCATATGGGATCAGTTGTGTGTTATGTATATAAGAAAAGTGTATTCCTGATTGTCTTGCACTAGAATGAAAGATAAAGTCAATTCCATTATCATCCAGTATAAAGTCAGCAGTTTCAATATGCAAGACAACTCTTTTTGCATATTGTGAATCTGTAACTATATTCAAAGTTTCTTTAAAATCCCTTAGTACCATAAGAATAGCATATAAGTCTGCCTTCTGGACAGAATTATAATTTGTTCAACCTTACTCATTTCTTCTGATTTGTACCCCGCCTTCACTGATTTATTTGCATCAGTATAAAATGTATGGGCTCCAGTTATTGGTGCATCACATACAGTTCAGAGGAGAATCCAAGAAGTACTCTTTATAAGTTTAAGTCTATTGATTTTGGGATAATTGCTATTAACAAGCCCTTTGCCAGGGTTCATTGTCTTCCCATGACTTTTTATTTCTTCAGCAGTAAAAGGCACTATAATCTCTGCTGAGTCTATACCTACTAATTGATGAAGTCTCAATTTACCTTTTATAATTAATTCAGAGACCTTTCCACAGAAGTTTTTAATTTTTTTATTTGGTTTGTGTGGTAAAAAGATCCATTCTAAGATAATGTCGTCCCTCTGAATTAAAATTCCTGTAGGAGAATTTCTGAAAGGCAATATGACTAAAATACAATTAACATTTTGGTTTATCCCATCCACATTGCCTCCTGTAATTTCTCCTCAAGAACTGTCAATTCCTTTACTGCTTCAGCTGTTAATTCTCTGTGACTACTCAAATTTTTATCATCATCTAAGGTTTTGTTTAAGTGTATTATTAGATCAGGTGTTATATCAATAGCTGCTCATAGTCTGGAAATGTCTCCTAACAATCTTTGAAAGTCATTAAGTGCCTGCAACTGGTCTCTCCTAATTTGTGCCTTTTGTGTTCTAATTTTCTGTAAACCTATTCAGTAACTTAGGTAATTAACAGAAGCTCCTCTTTGAATCTTTTCAGGAACAATTTGTAAACCCAATTTAGGCAAGACTTTCTTTATTTCTTCAAACATCCTTCCTAAATTATCTATATTTGAATCAGATAAAAAATGTCATCCATGTAATGGTAGATTATAGACTTAGGAAATTGCTTCCATATTATTTCCAATGGCTGACTTACAAAGTATTGGCACAGAGTGGGACTATTGAGCATTCTCTTTGGGAGGACAGTCCATTGATATCTCCTAGTAGGCTGAGAATTATTATAAGTAGGCACTGTGAAGACAAACTTTTCTCTATCCTTTTCTTGTAATGGTATAGTGAAGAAACAATTCTTTAAATCAATAACTATGAGAGGCCATCCCTTTGGTAACAGAGAAGGCAGAGGACTTTCAGATTGTAGAGTGCCCATCATTTGAATAACCTTATTGATAGCTCTAAGATCTGTCACCATTCTCCATTTTCCAGGTTTCATTTTAACAACAAATACAGGAGAATTCCAAGAGCTAGTAGATTCTTCTATATGTCGAGCATCTAGACATATAGAAGGTTACTCTTGTACCTGCTCTTCTTAAGCCAGTAACTTTTCTTCAGCTAGAGGCCACTTTTTAACCCATATTATTTTCTCAGTTAACCATTTTGAAGTTGGTACCTCTGAAGGTTTATCAATTGCTTTGTGGTCTTGTACAGCCCAAATGGCTTGTGTCTGTCTTCTATAATATCTTCTAATACTTTCCTCAGAAACATAAGCTGCAGGAATGTTAATCTGGGAATTCCATTGCTTCAATAGGTCACGACCCCACAAATTCTGTGCAATATTGGTTATATATGACCTCAGTCTTCCTATTTACCCTTCTAGTCCTATGCATTCAACTCTCATGCTTTGTTTTTACCAATGATAGAGCTCCAATGCTCAGGACCTGAACACCTACCTCTTGAAAAGGCCAATTCAGATGTCAAGATTCTGGAGTAATGATACTTACATCCACACCCCTGTCTAGTAAGCCTTTAATAAAAATGCCATTTATATGCAAACTTGAAGATGTCCTTGTTTTTTACCGCTGAGTAGTATTCTAATGAGTATATAATCTACACTTTCTTGATCCATTCTTCCATTGAGGGGCACCTAGGTTGTTTCCAGGTTCTGGCTATTACAAACAATGCTGCTATGAACATAGTTGCACAAACGCTTTTGTACTATGATTGGACTTCTCTTGGGTATATTCCCAAGAGTGGTATTGCTGGATCCTGAGGTAGGTTGATTCCCAATTTCCTGAGAAACCGCCACACTGATTTCCAAAGTGGTTGCACAAGTTTGCATTCCCACCAGCAATGGATGAGAGTTCCCCTTACTCCACATCCTCTCCAGCATAGGGAATCGTTGGTG
>PVIU01021891.1:0-30609 GCA_004026605.1 Ondatra zibethicus
TCGCATTTCTCTGATGACTAAGGATGCTGAACATTTCCTTAAGTGTCTTTCAGCCATTTTAGATTCCTCTGTTGAAAGTTTTCTGTTTAGGTCTGTACTCCATCTTTTTTATTGGATTATTTGTTCTTTTGATGACCAATTTCTTGAGTACTTTGTATATTTTGGAAATCAGACCTCTGTCTGATGTGGGGTTATTGAAGATCTTTTCCCATTCTATAGGCTGTCATTTTGTCTTGTTGATTCAATGCAATGCTCATCAAAATCCCCACAAAATTCTTCACAGTCCTTGAAAGAACAGTACTCAACTTCAAATGGAAAAGCAAAAATACCAGGATAGCCAAAACAATCCTGTACAATAAAAGAACTTCTGGAGGCATCACAATCCCTGATTTCAAACTCTACTACAGAGCCACAGTACTGAAAACAGCCTGGTATTGGCATAAGAACAGACAAAAAGACCAATGGAAACAATTTGAAGACCCAGATATCAATCCACACACCTTCAAACACCTGATTTTTGCAAAGACACAAAAAAATATTAAATGGGAAAAATAAAGCATATTTAACAAATGGTGATGGCATAACTGGATATCAATATGTAGAAGAATGAAAATAGACACACATCTATCACCATGCAGAAAACTCAAGTTCAAATGGATCAAAGACCTCAACATAAAGCCAACCACACTGAACCTTATAGAAGAGAAAGTGGGAAGTACATTTGAACGCATTGGCACAGGAGACCACTTCCTGTGAGAACAGACACTGAAAGAAACAATTAAAAAATGGGACCTCCTGAAACTGAAAAGCTTCTGTAAAGCAAAGGACATGATCAACAAGACAAAACAACTGCCTATTCTCTTGATTCTGAAACCCTACAACAAAACATAAAAAGCAAAGAAAACCCTTTATGTGGCCTTTATAATTAAATTTATTATGGCAAAGCTATTTATATATCTTTTAAATATGTATTAATATGCTCTAGGTCTAGTTCGCTCTTTTATAGAAGATATTTTTACTCCAATTTTTCAATGTATTACATTATCTTATATTTCATTTTTGCTATGTGGTGTTAAATAGTATAAGAACCTTCCCTAATCATTTACAGAACATGTGAAATCAATGCCCAGGGCTGAATTTATTTGCTTTCACAAAAAGAATAATTTTAATGTCAAGTGTGTTTTCCCCTTAGGATCTGTTTTAATGACCCTATCTTTAGGTTATCCATGACTTTTAAAGGCAAACTAAATTAAACTGCTTTTCCCCACACCTTTCTAAGAATCCACTCATCCAACAGAGGCTAATAGAAAATCCAGATTAATGATCATTGTATTTAATACAAGAAATATTTTTAAATATAAAATCAAAGATTGACCTCAATACCGTGTGATAGTAGGTGACTTCAATATCCCATCATCACCAGTTGACAGGTCATACAGACCAAAACAGATAAACTACAGTTAAACATCATAAATCAAATGTATCTATAAAACATTACACCTAAACACTACAGAATGCACTGTCTCCTTAGCAGCACATGGAACATTCTCTAATATTGATCACATATTTGGATACAAAGCAAGTACCAACAAAAGCAGGAAAATTGGTATTAACATCATGTGTCTTATCTAACCCCATTGGATAGCAACCATAAAAACAGGAAAATGTGCAAATATTCTCAGAAGCTGAACAACATACTGAATAAAAATTGAGTTAAAGAAAAATCAGGAAATGCAAACATTTCTAGAATGGAAGGAAAATGAAAATACACACTGTCAAAATCTATGGGATAGGGTAACGGCAGCTCTAACAGGAAAGTTCGTAGCACTAAGTGCCTGCATCCAAAAACTGGACTAAAGTTAGAGATAGAGTGCGGAATCGAAGACTCTTCTTGCAGAGGACTCAGGTTCAGATGTTGGAGAAGGGCTGCTTGTTGTTGCCCTGCTGCCCGGCTAGCTTGACCTGAACTAATCACACAGAAACGGTATTAATTAAATCACTGCTTGACCCATTAGCTCTAGCTTCTTAATGGCTAACTTTTACATCTTAATTTAATCCATTTCTATTAATCTGTATATCACCACGTGAGTGTGGCTTACTGGCTAAAGTTTCTAGCTTCTGACTCTTGCGGTGGCTCTATGGTGCCTCTCTGACTCCACCCTTCTTTCTCCCAGCATTCAGTCTACCTTTCCCTGCCTACCTAAGGTCTGCCTTGCTATAGGTCCAAAGCAGTTTCTTATTTCATTAATGGTAATCACAGTACACAGAAGGGACTCCCACCTCCCCTCCCCTTTCCTGTAAAAAAAAAGGAAGGTTTTAACATTAACATAGTAAAATTATATATAACAAAACAGATATCAAGCAAGAATTACTGTTACAATATTTATATCTACTTTATCTTTTATCATAACTAAGGAAAACTATACCTATAAATTTTTTAACTCTATCAAAGACTCCAGAAGGATATAATATTACCTAAGTAAACAGGAAGTACATTGTAAGCAACTTCCAAAAATTTTTGAATTGACAGAGACATCTTGCTGCCTGGACAGTCACCCAAAGTTCTTTTATACTGTTGGGGCATCCATCTTCAGCCTACAGGCCCATAGTATCCAGCAGACTTTTTAAAAGACCAGTTAGGCCTTTAAACTGTCCACCCAGTAGGTGTGGAGTCCAAATCCATGTGGGGTGTCAGATGAAGAAGGACGCTTAAAAGAAATCCCACACTAGCTCAGAATTGAGAATAATAGAGAGTTATTTATTTAGGGGTAGACTCACAGATCACAATCCTCTGCTGGAACAGGGAACAGCAACTCAATCCCACAGCTGGAAAATATGCCAGTTGTGCTTTACATCAGCATAAATAGTAGTATAAGAGGCCATGCCAAAGTGGGCAGGTAACTTAAAGGCTACTGGCAGTAGGAATTCCTATAGCACATAAATGTTTATAATTATAATAGCCTCTTGATGGATTTTTTCTGTGTTAAATGAATATGCAGTATCCCTCTCTATCTCATATGACTAGGTTTAGCCTCAAGCCTACTTTGTCAGATAGTAGAATATCTGCCTCTGCCTGGAATATTGTTATCCATCCTTTGACCCTAAGATGGTATATGTCCTTGGTATGAGGCGTGTTTCTCAGAGGAAGCACAAAGATGGAACCTGTTTGTAATTCTATCTCTTGGTTTGTGTTCTTTTTGGGAGGTGCTGGTGGACTTGAGACCAATAATATCTGCAGTTATTATTGGAAAGTGTTTGTTGCATTGGTTGATGTAGATATCTGATCTTATCCCAACTGGCCAGGTTCTGAGCCATCCTTGATGGTATCCTATTTTTTCTCTTTGCCAACTTGAGGCAGGCTAGAGTTACTTGTGAAGAGGGAACCTCAACTGAGAAAATGCCCCCATCAGATTGGCTTGTGGGCAAGCCTGTGGGGCATTTTCTTGATTACTGATGCATGTGGGAGAGCCCGGCTCTGTAGGCAGTTCCACCCCTAGGCATTTAATCCGTGAGACCAGAAAGCAGGCTAAACAAACCATGAGGAACAAAGCAAGTAAGCAGTGCTCCTCCTTGTTTTCTTCTTTAGTTCCTGCCTCCAAATTTATGTCTTGAGTTCCCACTGCACTTTCCCTCAGTGACAGAGTTTGACCTGAGAGTTGAAAGCTAAAGCACCCCCTTCTCCCCCCCCCAAAAAAAAAACAAAACAAAAAGCCATGGTTGCATTTATTGAGAATGATTCTAAATTACTGATGGAGAGGACTACTCTTTTACAAACAGTTTTCCTACTGTCATTTAAGAAGCAGTGCAGCTGCATTCTCAGTTAATTAATTTGTTACTGAACACTTAAGTTGTTTCAGTGAGAAGGGACCTAATACCCACCTACTTGCAAGTCTTGTTAAATAAGACCCATGCCTTTTTTTGCCTCAATAAAATATGTATTTTAAGTGCCTTTTAGTTATTTTCTTCACTCATATCTGTTGCTCTCATAAAAATTTCTTCTCTAATTCTTGTTAGACATATGCCTAAGAGCAGAAAAGGGAGGCTCTTTAAACAAAGTCACTTTATTTCAATTACTGTTTCTTTCCAGGAGATTCCTGATAATAAATACAGACTTACACAGGAGGTAGCGGAGACTTCTCTGGCATGCAGAGCTTTGGGTAGCACTTGGATATTTCAGATAATTTTCAGCTTAAAATTTGTCAGTGCTATTGCTGCTTCTTGGTGGCAACTTGTACAACTACAAATACAGTAAGAAATCCACAGACACACAGTTGAGAAGGAGAGGCATGGAAGGCATATGTGACAATCCTTATCATCTCAGCAAAAGTGTTACAGCCTAAACAGTAAACTATCAAGGAGAATTCATGGGAAGTGCTATAAGACTGCCAATGTCAGCTCCCCACAATTGATGACTTGTGGTAGGGATGAGCTAGGGGAACAACTCAGGTCTTCTTGACGGGGAGGACACTGAAAGCGTGATCATGCCTCAATGAGTGTATGGAAAACAAATATTGGATTTGTCCTTTTATTATTATTGTTGTTGTTATTATTATTACCTTTTTTATTATTTTTCAAGTTTGGGGGGTGCCTAAGGGAGTGGGTAGGCATGGAAGTACTGGGAAATGAGAGTGATCAGGGTGCAAGATGTGAAATTCTGAAAGAATCCATAAAGCTAAATTGAAAATGAAGAAATTCAAGGATATTATCAGATACTGTGATAGTGGAAGAACTTTAAAAATTTTGACAAAGAATAGCACTGACTAATTATAGCCTGAGTCAGAGGGTGTACTCAGGACAATGGGATACTTTGTCATTTGTTCCCAGGTAAACTGAAACTGGGAAAGGGTTGAGAGGAGAATCAACAGTAATATGATTAAGGATGATTGACTGATTTGAAGACACAATAGAAAGGAAGGGAAAAATTACAGGTATGTGAGAGTAGAGACTCCTCCGCTGAAGTACCCAAAGAGAGAAAAGAATTCCAGCACAATGAAACTTAACCCTTCCACATGGGAACATGCCATTTAGAGTAACCTACTCTGTGTTTGTACACCATGGCTACTCTGATCCTATCTACACATCTATCTTCCTTCTGTGCAAGAGCTGTATTTTGTCTCTACACTCCCCTTCTCAGTCATGGTTATAGATATGATATAGGTCATTGTGCTCCAAAGTATGGTTGACTCTCATCATTTTGGAGGAAAGTTTTCCTCTGTACAGCTTGCATCTTGCTCTGGCAGATTTTTATTTTTAATTGAACATCATTTTACTTCACAACTACTGTATGTTGAGTACACTATCATCTTTGTACAATTTTCATCTTATTAGAGTTAATTCTTCTTTTGCTTATTCTGACATAAAATCAATTATAAAACATTTTTATTTCTAAGTCTGTGCTATAAAGTTGTTTGTTATGCTATTGAAAAATAAGCTATTTTTGTCTAAGAAGCAGAAATTGTAAATATTGTTAAAGCTTAATAAGGGTTTCAGGTGGCATCTAAATTAGTAAAGAGATTGCCATGTAATCAGGAGGACCTGTGTTGATTTCCCAGGTAGGTGAGCATGGTATTATGAACTCTCAACTCAACCTCACACTGAGGACACAGATGTAAAAGATCCCTGGGGATCCTTGGGTAACTGAGTTAGCATATTCAGCAAGTTCCAGACCAGTGAGAGACCCTTTCTAAAAGAAATGAAAAGGCAGATGGCATTTCACCTAAAGAAGAAAAGTCAAAGTTATTTTTACACACCTGCACACACATCAACTCTCTGTCTCTCTTAGCTTAGTTAAGAAAAATATATAAATATTATCTGCAGATCATACCAGAAGAATTGTTTTGATGGGTAAAGAGGTCCTTCATGAGCATGGATTATAGAGAAGAAAGCAGATCTTAGATATCTGAATACATACAACCAATTAAAATAAATTAAATTCCAGTAAGGCAGTGAGGTGATGTGAATGCCTTGATTCAAGTTTTTCTACTTTATATACATTATAAAGGCAGATATCTTCAAAGCTGTGAATTTTCACTGTGGCCATAATGGCTTAGTCACAGGGCCGAGGGCTGTCAAATCTAGTACTGCTCTGGATTATTCTTTTTGTGTACAGTCTTAGAAATTGTATTACTCAAATAACCTTGATGATCTACCCAGCTCAAGCACATCACTGATATAGGTAATCTGTATCTTTTGATAAAGCAGTTGAATTTCTATCTGTCCTTCGGTGTGTCCATATATTTAGGACTTTATATTTAGTCCTAAACTACTATTACTTCCAGACTAGTGGAGATTAAGTATGAAATATGTTATGAATACATAGAAAGAAGGAGTTGCCAATTTGAAGATAATTGGTAATTCCAACATATAAATCTCTGGCTCTATGCTTTGAAGGAGATTCTAAAAGTGAGTTGGATCATGTTCATAACAAGAACAACTTTGTAATGTTGGCCTTTGTTTTTTTTTTTTTTAAAAGAACTAAGATAATGTTAAGGAGGAGCCCCCATTTCCTTCTTCATGATATCACTGGTTACTTTCCTATAAAACTCCAGGGTGCTCCATTCACATAGTCATATAGAGAGCACACAATTATTCTCATTCTCCCCCTCCTTTCTGTCTCTGTGTCTCTGTGTAGCAGAGAGAAAATCTATTAAGCCCACTGATTTTGGATAGAAAAGAGCCACATATCAGATGGTTTACACATACATTTAGAAGGATACTGCTAAGAGAGTAAACCTTTTCTGCAAAATAATAATCTGTGAACATTCTGAGACCTTAGCATGTGGGCACAGAACTCTGCTTAGTGCTCATCCTCCAAAAGCAGGGAAGACGCAGGATTCCAGTAAGATAGTATTTGGGAAAGACAGGCTGTGACCATCCACTGGGTCTTTGTTGATGATATCCTCTCTTTCCTTATGGCTCATTGACTCCTGAATTTTTTAGTATTCAGTCCAATGCAAAAGTGATAGATAGATCTCATAATGCCATGTGACCTGTATCTCCCTTATGGGGAACAATATTTTCAACTTGTAGATCTTCCAGTGACAAAACTAATTCAAACCATACCAGAGATTCCACAGTTACCCAAGTTCCAGCACACAGCTAGGACCATATTTCAAGTTTTTAGAATACTCTTGAACTCTCAAGCAAGAACAGGATTTGATAGACACAGAAATTCTTTAAGAGAAAAATAATGCAATTTTCTCTGTTACCTTGTGACATTGTTTGTGCCCTAAAAGGGTGGGGGGAATGGGAATACAGCTAAATGTATTGAAAACAGTTAATTACTAGATGAGTACTAAGAAGAAATTTCTTTTATCTGTGAAAGCCTTTTGGTGTTTTCAAGCCATTTTATATTTGAGGTTTGAGAGAGATAGGTCTGTTCTCTTCAAAGGTTCAGGAGGATCAAAAGAAAACACAAAAAGAAAACAAAACCAACTTTTCAACATCTAACCCCATCAAATACTAAGGAATATTTCATATTATCTGAGTAAACAGAAAGTGCAGAGCTAATAAATTTCAAAGCTTAGAAATGAGACAAATAGCTGGCTGCCTGTACTGTCACCCAAGAGTCTTCTGCAACACTGATGCATCCATTTTTGGTCTACAAGCCTAGAATACCTGACAGACATTTCTGAGAAGCAGGAAATTTGAAGAACTCTCCTACCCTGTCTTGGTAATGTGTGACAATCATTTTTTCTTGTGTCCTGCTATTTCGGAAAACACACTGTTAGCAATCAAGGCAAGGATAGTTTCTTGCCCAAATGACTAACTTTGGACATAAAGAATATAAACTTCAATAATGAAGTTCATCAATATCCATCATCATTTTTAGGAGTAAATCAGTGCTTCCAGGAGATGTGTCACAATGTCAAAAAGTGCCTCTGATATTGAAGTATTTTAAATGCCATAGCCTGTACGTTTTTGAAATACAGACATCTATCTAAAATATATCTCTGTATGACCTTGAAAACTTGTTTGTTATGATAATATGTTTGATAGTTATGGATGACTAACTATTAACCTGTATTTCTTTGTTATCCTAAATAGGTTTTAAGGACTAAAACTTTACATTTCATAATTAAATGAGCTGCATAGGTACACATGTATAGTATAACAAAAACAACCTTAAATTTGTGTCAATATACAAAAATCCATAGAAATGTAGAAATTTTGAGATTTATAGTTGTATTTAGGATTAAAGTAGATACAATTATATACCCTTTTCCTATCATTCCAATATCCCCCTATTTCTTTCAGAAAGATATACCCAAAATCTAATCTTCTTTGAATAGTATTTTCTTGACTACAAACAGAAATAGCTTGCAACAGCCCCCAGGAACAATGACACACATCTATAATGCACTAGAAAATGCAAAACCATCCATATTACTCTTGGGTTGACAGTCATTTAGTGTTATTACTCTATCTCTTCTTAAAATGTGGAAACATATTATATCTTAATAGTCGAGATCATCAAGTTTTGTTATTAGAATACTTTTGTCTATATGTTTTCATGTCTAATTCATGGAAAAGCTACATCAATTTACTTCTTTCTGATATTAAGTTTCAGATCATTAGCCATGGACATTGCTGGATTTATTTATGAAGAAGGGCATTTTCCATCTTAATAAGATGCAAATCCCCCAAAACAATTATTTGACCTTTTTCAGTTGTTTTAATAACACACACACACACACACACACACACGTTGAACTCATATTTGTTAAATGATAAGCTTTCAGTAAATGACAAAAATTACACATCTTATAAAGGAACACATTAAGTGATAAAAACAAATTAACTATTAATAAAGGAATGGGTAAGATATGACAATATGAGAAGACTGGTTAGTAGAGATTGACCTTGTAGAGGACAAAAATTTGTTTCCCAGCAATTATGAGAGGAAGGAGCTCTCAAGTATGTGTAACTAGGGTTTCTGTGGATTTAATACACCTAGCTTCTGGGGTGCCTTATTCACATGCATATACCCAACTTCCTCTTATTATATAAAATATAAAATAAAAATATATTTTAAAGTATGTTATAGATTTTTAAAAGAGAATGCTAGTGGCAGACTTGTTTTAAATCAGAATTTTAAGACATTCATGTGTTTATTACTTCTTGATGAATTGTTTGTTCAAGTTATAATATATAAATATATATTTTAAAATTTAAGCTGTCTTTATAATATTATATACTATTAGTGAGTATTTATTGTAGAAAAGTATGAATTTCATGATGAAATTTTTATACATACATCATGTACACAAATATTAAATAGGCAAATATAATCAATCTGACTTTTAAAAGAAATGGAGACAAGTCAATTGAAGTGGAGGCAGTATTTTTCTGCATTTATTCAGAACTACTTTATATTGCATTTAGTAGTCCTTATCGAAAGGAGTATTACATCACTTGTGAAGAATTCAATATCAGTGAAAGTCTAGAATGGGGTAACTGACCCCATTTTTATTAGATATTAATAGTGTTTTTCTAATAAAGGTACTAGCAATCCCTTACACTCATTTTAAGTTTTGTTAGTATTGTTTTTTATTGTATCATATCTTCTATATGATTCAGAGTAAGAGGAAGTGGATAGTCACTGGAAGTTCTTTTTATCAGCCTCAGACTACTTATACTTGTGCACAAAACCCAGGTCCTAGTGCAGGTTGTGATAAGGTCTTGGAGGTAATGAGGCTGGGGAATCTTGTATGATCTCAAGAAATTTCAATTGTAATGCTCCAGGCCCTTCATATTTAGTAATGAGTTCTTCTGTGTCACCATCTTTTCAACATGTTCCTATCCAAGGTGACAATTTGTCCTTGGTTCTGCTTGTGTAACTTCTTCTTTTAAATGGACCTTTCCCTGGAATCCACACTCATTGTGGTCTCATGCATATTGCTAAAGCCAGAGAGTCCACAGCTTTTAAAACATTGTTGTGTTTTAGTTGTTGTTTGACGCCCGCTTGCATCCTGATTATTTTCTGGGTATCTATACATCGTTTTTCACATGGCCTACACAATCAGTGCCTTGAATTGTGTCTCTTAATCATGAGAATTTAAATAATAGATGAAAGTGGCATTTATTGGCTATCTTTAGGAATGAGATTGTCAGTACTGGTTAGTATTGTAAACGTCTTACATTTGTTCTTCATAATATCCTGTGTAAGTTAAAAAAAGACACTCTTGGAAGTTCAGGAAGAGGCGCTCTTGTTTGAGAGAAGGCTACTGTATTCTTCCTGACAGTGCTTTCAACAGTGCTTCAGCAGGTGTCTTTGGTTTATGGCCTTACAGAATCTTATTGCAGCATAGATAGATTTTTGGGAATACACAAAAATATTTGAAAATTTCTGAATAACCTAAACAAATATCTACTTTTATTTCTTTGTCACTTTGAGACTGTATGCCCACAGGTAGATTTGTTTATTTTTCTGACATAATTATCTCATTTTTTAAAGTTGAAATGATAGTATTACTAAAGATTGCTATAAATATTGTAGAAGACAGTGCATGTATGTATTTCAAGACCCACTTAAAAATAGTTTTCTTTTTCAGTTCCTTTCTTATTTTAAGTGAATGCAAAAATATAAGTGTGAGTCCTTAAACTAAGTTGAGTAGAATTTTAGGCCTGAAATTACAGAAAATATTTATCAATGTGATTTGTAATTTATTTAAATATTTAGAACATATTATATTCTAAAACTAATATCTAAAACAACTTTTACTTTAAAAAATTAAGAAATGTATTTTAAGGTTAATATAGATAACATGGGAAACCATTATCTCTGTGCAATTATTGAAAAGTCACATATATGAAACAGTTTTTATTCATTTACATGTATTAGAAAAGTGAATGTCACTTTGTCAACAGAATATAACCATTTAATATTCAGATTGTGTTTTATATTTTTAAAATCTATTATTTTTTATTTATGTGTAGGTATATGTCTGTAATATGTCTTCAGGTAACTGGGAAGATCAGAAAAAGTTATCAGATCCCCTAGACATGGTTGCTAGGAGCCAGGCGAGAGACATATGAGAGAGCAATGTGTGCTCTGAAGTGCTGAGTCATCTCTCTATCCCAATAACATATCTACATACTATTAAGGATTGAACTTAGAACTTTAGAAATGCTATGTAGATGCTCTGCCAGTGAGCTTCATCCTTAGGAGCTATGTATTAAGAAGAATTTCAGTCATCCAATTCAGAAGATAAAATATCCATTCTATTCTTATTCCAAAACAGAATCTCTCACAAGTTTGTAGAATCTCAGAATGTAGGTAGAGGTGGTCTCACATATTGATATTTGTACATGAAAATATGAGTCAAAAATGATTTCTTAAATCATGGAAAATATCAACTTAAATGATTCATTGATTCACTGCCTTCCTTCTTTCCTTCCATCCTTCCTTCCTTCCTTCCTTCCTTCCTTCCTTCCTTCCTTCCTTCCTTCCTTCCTTCCCTCCTTCCTTCCTACCTTCTTTCCTTTTTTTCTTTTTTGCTTTTTCCTTTGTCGAGACAGAGTTTCTCTGTGAAATAGTCCTGGCTGTCCTGGAACTCACTCTGTAGATCAGGCTGGGCTTGAACTCACAGAGATCTACCTGCATGTTCCTCCCTGCTTCCCAAGTGCTTGGATTAAAGGTAAGTGCCACCACCCACCACCTGGCTCTTTCTTTTATCTCTTTATTTTTCTTTCTTCATTTCTTTTCTTTCTTTATTTCTTTTCTTTTCCTTTTCCTTTTTTTAGATAAGCCAAAAGGAGTCATGTATTTTTGTTTTAATATTGACATTTTAAGTTTTGGATTTAACATTGAGGAGGGGGTAACATAAAGGCTGTAATCTTTGATGTAGTTGAAAACATGTATTTTAGAATGGATTTTTAATGTTTTTGTTCATTGAATTTTTATGACAGCTCTGTGTCTGTATATCCTTTTTTTTCACTAAAATTTTAACTTTTGGTGGATGAAAAGTATTTCAAACAAGTAAAATGAATGCACCTTATAATTATCAAATTTTAAAGAGCACTTTATCACCATGATGTTTCATTAGTATTAATAACTATCTAAAACAATACCAATGTTAGACCAAGAGTTAAATATTGAAATACCCCTTGTTGGATTCAATAATTTAGTAATATATGGAGATTTTTAAGAGGTTATGTGATTTTATGACACATAGTACTTACATAGACCGTTTATCAAGGGCTTAGAAGTCCTTACAATCCATTCACAGGGAGAACAAAACATAGAAGTGATTTAAAATTTCTCTGTACCAATTCTAATACTCCAGGAATTAGAGCCCAGAATCCATCAGCGTGTATCATGAGAAGTTCAGCATTTGGCAGCCTTTTGTAGAGTGGCTTAAATGAAATCTTGATTGGGGATTCCTTTCAACCTATATCCTAGATGATTTTGATTTATGGTCCAATCAGACAAGGACCAAATCCTGCTTCCTTATAGTTACAGGAAGTTTAACAGTTAAAGGGGCAATGCAAATGTCACTCTCATAAGAGTTTTTTTTTTTTTCTGAGAGTTCTGACTGTAGATCATGTTTTCTATTTAGAGTTCCTTCTACTATACCTTTGTTTAATACAGAAAAAACACCACCTGAATTTCTGACTTCATTGTATCATAACCACTAAAAATCTGAAATTGCTAAATCCAATTTCAGAAAAGTAGCATTCCTCTATAAAGGGATAAGCTCACTCTAGACATATGTGGAGATAAAAACTAAACACAATGGCAAGCACTGACCTTGCTTTTTGGATCAGACAACCATGTGACCCAACACTGAAATCTGTACATTCATTCAGGCCCTCCTTTACCTTAGAGGCAATGTTTTTATTGTTAATGTTTTTACTGTCATTAACTCCAAACATCCTGCTCAGTGTTTATAGGATAAGTAATAAAATATTAAGGTTGCTGGAATCTTATAAGTTTTTAACTTCTTCAATGCATCCAATGACTTAAATCTGGATTAATCTGTGAAAATCACTAACACATGCTGTTGAAATGACAGGTACCTTACCCTTTGACACAGGGATTATTTGTGATTCAAATTAATTTTCAGTTTTGTAATCACACAATGCTCAATATCTGATAATGCCAATTAAATCAACTGACCTACTCTGCCAAACATCCTCTCATGCACGCACACACACATAAAGTTATATATCTTTATATAACCATATCTGCAGATATGGTTAAGTATGCATTTTTTCTTTCAGAGTTTGGGCCATATTTTTATTATTATACTTACATAATATTCCTCTATATTACTGCAAATTTCAATTTAGTTTACAAATGAATAATATTCATATGTGTATCATTTGCCACATTTTAATCATCAAATTATCTGATGATATACATCTCCATTAGTTCTATATCTTTGATGTAGTAGATTGAGCTAAAATATATAAACATGTGCCGGTGTCTCTGATATGATATGAACTTCTTCGGGAATATGTCAAGGAATGGTGTATCTGGTCTCAAAGATATAAGGTTAAAAATGCTTTTGAGGACTTCTCAAAGTGCTCTCCATATGCTTATAAAAATTTTCATTCCTACCGTGGTAATAAGCGTTCCTCTTATACCACACTCAGATATCTGTTTTCAGATTTCTTTTTTTAAAAATATTTATTTATTATGTCTACAATATTCTGTCTGTGTGTATGCCAGCAGGCCAGAAGAGGGCATTAGACCCCATTACAAATGGTTGTGAGCCACCATCTGGTTGCTGGGAATTGAACTCAGGACCTTTGGAAGAGCACGAGATGCTCTTAACCTCTGAGCCATCTCTCTAGCCCCCATTTTCAGATTTCTTGATGAGAGCTAATATTACTGGGGTAAAGGTGATATCTCAAAATAGCTTTAATTTCTTTCTCTGATGGTTAGAAAAGCTAAATATATTAAAATATTTTTTGGTAATACAAACACATATACTTTGTTAAAACAAATTCATCTTTGGAGAAATTCTTATATCTTGGAAATGGTTTATTGTAAAATTATGTGATTGTTGTTTATCTTCTGCTGTGCAATAATCCTTTTGTACATTCTAAAGATTTGTCACTCAATTGGTTTAATAAAACTGCCTATAGGCAGACAGGGAGTATATGTAGGACAACCAAAGAAATGACACTGGAAAGAAGGACAGAGTCAGAGGAGATTATAGCAGACTCAGAGGAAGTAAGATGTGTAGAAAGTGAGTTACATGATAGCGGATATTAAGAAATATGGGTTTATTCAAAATGTAAGGCAAGGCAGGGCAGTGGTGGGGCATGCCTTTAATTCCAGCACTCAGGAAGCACAGGAAGGCAGATTTCTAAGAGTTTGAGGCCAACCTGCTCTACAGAGTGAGTTCAAGACAGGCCCAAAAGCTACAATGAAATTCTGTCTCAAAAAACCAAAATAAATAAATAAATAAATAAAATGTAAGTTAACTAACAACAAGCCTGAGCTATCTGCTGAGCGTTTTCTTGTTTTATGTTTTAATTTTTTAAAAAAAGAAAATAAACTATCTTTTTTCATTTTACATACCAATTCACATTCCCACCTCCTACCCTTCTCCCATCCCCTCTATATACCCTCCCTCCCCATCCCCATCCACTCCTCAGAGAGGGCAAGGCTTTAGGGAAGGTTCAAGGCCCTCTCCATTATATCTAGGCTGAGCAAGGTATACATCCAAAGAGAAGAGGTTCCCAAAAAGCCAGTACATGCAGTAGGCATAAATCCTAGTGCCACTACCAGTGGCCCCTCAGTCTGCCCTAGCCGTAAAACTGTCAACCACATTCAGAGGGTCTAGGTTGATCCCATCCCTGTCTACTTGGAATTGGTGAGCTCCTATTAGTTTAGATAAACCGTCAGTGGTTGTCTTGACCTCTTTGCATGGGATTTGATGTGTAATTTGAGTTTTAGTAATGTTCCTTTTATATATGTGGGTGCTTTTGTATTGGGGCACAGATTTCAGGATTGAGAATTCATCTTGATGGACTGTTCCTGCTATGAGTATAAAGTGACCTTCTCCATTTCTTCTGATTGATTTTAGTTTGAAATCTATTTTGTTAGATATTAGGATAGCTATACCCACTTGTTTCTTAGGTCCATTTGATTGGAAAACCTTTTCACAACACTTTACTCTGAGGTAGTGTCTGTCTTTGAGGTTGAGGTGTATTTGTTGTATACAACAGAAAGCTGGATCCTGTTTTTGTATCCATTCTCTTAGCCTGTGTCTTTTTATAGGTAAATTGAGTCCATTGATATTAAGAGATATTAATTACCTGTGGTTGTTAATTTCTGTTATTTTTTGGTAGTAGTGTTTGTGTGTTTCTCTTCTTTGGATTTTGCTGGCGGGAGGTTATCTGTTGCCTGTGTTTTTGTGGGTGTGGTTAGTTTCCTTGGGTTGTGGTTTTCCTTCTGATACTTCCTGTAGGGCTGGGTTTGTGGATATGTATTGTTTAAATCTGGTTTTCTCATGAAATATCTTGTTTTCTACATTAATGGTGATTGAAAACTTTTCTGGGTATAGTAGTCTGGACTTGCATCCGTGGTCTCTTAGTACATGCAGCACACCTACCCAGGACCTTTTGGCTTTCATGTTTTACATTGAGAAGTCAGGTATAATTCTGATAGGTCTACCTTTATGTGTTACTTGACCTTTTTGCTTTGCAGCTCTTAATATTCTTTATTTTGTATGTTTTGCATTTTTATTATTATATGGCAAGGAGATGATTTTTTTTGATCCAGTCTATTTGGTGTTCTGTAAGCTTCTTTTACCTTCATAGGAATATGCTAGGCCTCCTTATTCCCCAGGGAAAGGTAGTGAACTATCTGTCAGTTCCACAGCCCCATGATGCAGTACAATCAGACCTGCAGCCACATGATGCAGTACAATCAGATCCACAGCCCCATGATGCAGGACAATCAAATGTGATAGGGAGTTAAGCCAAAGCAGGAACTCAGTTTATTACTGTGAGCATCAGCTTATATATGTTAAGTGACATTCTAGGATGTGGGGTTAACTCCAGCCAATGAGAGACAGCCAAGTGTTCCCTCTGGATGGAAGGGCCGCATCTACCTAATTTTTGCTGTGTCATCCTCACTCGGTTCCCTCAAACTCGAGCCAGGCTTTTCTCTGTCCTACAGTTCTCGAGGTACAGGCCCTGAGATATTTTTGGCTCAACAGTGATATTCTTCTTTAGGTTGGGAAAGTTTTCTTTTATGATTTTGTTGAATATTTTTTCTATGCTTTTGAGCTGGAGTTCTTCTTGTTCTTCTGTCCCTATTATTCTTAGGTCTGGTCTTTTCATGGTGTCCCAGATTTCCTAGATGTTTTGTGATAAGAATTTGTTGGATTTAATGCTTTTTTGACCAATGAATCTATTTCCTCTATAGTATCTTCAATACCTGAGATTCTTTCTTCTATCTCTTGTATTCCATTGGTTATTCTTATCTCTATAGTTCCTGTTCTCTTATCACATTTTCCATATCCAGAATTTCCTCACTTTGTGTTTTCTTTACTGCCTCTATTGCAGTCTTCAAGTCTTAAACTGTTTGCTTCACCTGTTTGATTGCTTTTTCTTGGTTTTCTTGTTTTTTCTTTTAAGGGAGTTATTTATTTCTCCCAATTTTTTGTTTGTCTTTTCATCCATTTTTTTTTAGAAAAGTTTCCATTTCCTTTTTAAAGGTCTCCATCATCTTTATAAAGTTACATTTAAAGTTGTTTTCTTCTGCTTCTTCTGGGTGAGGATGATCAAGTCTTCCTGTTGTGTGACCACTGGGTTCTGGTGTTACTATGTTGCTTTTTAACTTGTTGGATGAATTCTTGCATTGGTGCCTACCCAACTCTTCCTTCAAATGATGTCAGCAGTGTCTTTGTGTCTTGGTTCAATCCTTGCATTGGCTGTCTGAGTCTTTGACATTTGTTCTTGGTCTGCTCCGTATTGTCAAGGTCTGCATCTCAGGGAGCCACCAAAGTCTCTTTAAGCCTGCTCTCTTGGTCTTCTCTCCTGGTTCACTCTCTTGGTGCTCTCTCTTGGTCCCCTCTATTTTATAGCAAGCTCTTGTTCCCCTCAGGATTATAACAAGATGTATTTCAGAGTTTCACTGAGTTTGCAGAAAGGTAGGCAAGTTTGGGATAGGGATGGGGCTAGTAGCTTACAGGGTCCGGTGGATGGGGGTGGGTATTGGGGAAGCTACCTTCAGGAAACTCTTCTGCTGGCTGGCCAGAAAAGCCAAGGCAGTTGGGGGAGGGGCCAGGGTTTTGTCCCAGTGAAGGTCCTAGAGAGTGGGGTGTCCCTCCGCGTGGCTGCTCACCTCTTAGACCCTTCGGTATTGTAGCAAGCTGTGTTTCAGAGGTCCACCGAGGTTGCAAGAGGATAGGCAAGTTTGGTGGCAGGTGGGGCTAGTAGCTTGCAGGATTTGGTGGATAGGGCTGGGTATTGGGGCAGCCTACCTGCAGGAAACTCTCCTGTTAACTGGCTAGAGAAGCCTAGCCAGATGGGGAAGAGGCCTGGGGTTTTATCCCACTATGGAGATCCTACAGAGTGGGGTGTCATGCTGCCTGGTTGGTTACTCACCTCTTAATTCCCTCAGTATTGTAGCAAGCTGTGTTTCCGAGTTTTACGGAGGTTACAGGAGAATAGGTGAGTTTGGTGGCAGGATAGGGCTGGTAGCTTAAAGGGTCTTGTGGATGGGGTGGGTATGGGGGGCATTTTTAATTAATAATAAGTCTCATTGTTGGTTATTTGGGAACTGGCAGGGAAAAAAGAAAATCTGGTATAAATGGTGCCAAACAAGGGACAACATAGATCCTCATAAAACATGAGAAAGTTTTATAAAATGGTTCCAAACATACAAAAACAGAATCAAACATGCTTTCTTAGTCTCACATCTTTAATGCTGACAAAGAAACAACTTCTAGCCATTGACTGTGGGCTTGCGCTGCCACCAGAATAAATTCCCCAGAACACCATGAGAATAAGCCACATGGCATTTTTAAGTTTTGCTCATGCAGATGGAAAAGATTACAGATATGCAGTAAAGATAGATACAGACAGAAAAATGTCTCTGAATGGATGACAGTGTACTTAAAATATACATAGGCTTTGGAGAGAGAAGAGAAGGAGATTATATAGTCATAGATTTTAAAAAAGCATAGTTTAAAAATAGTAAAGTATTTAAAAAGGGAGTAAAATCATTAGCGTTTTTGATCTTAGCCTTCCTGACAAGTGTAAGTTGGTATCTCAGAGTTACTTTGATTTGCATTTTTCCTAACTGCTAAGGATGTAGAACACTTCAAATTATCTTGGTCATTCAAGAACCTTTTGTTGAGACTTCTCTGTTCAAATCTGTACCCCATTTTTAATGTGATTATTTGGTATTTTCATGTCTAGTTTCTTGAATTCTTTACGTATTTTGAATATCAATTCTCTGTCAGATGTGGGGTTGGTAAAGATATTTTTCTCATTTTGTAGACTGCCATTTTGTTTTATTGACAGTGTCCTTTGTCTTACAGATGCTTTTCATTTCAGTTTTAGAAGGTCTCATTTATTAATTGCTCATCTCAGTGTCTGTGCTACTGGTGTTATATTCAGAAAGTAGTCTCCTGTGCCAATATATTCAAGGTTACTTCCCACTTTCTTTTATATCATCTTCAGTGTAACTGAACTTATGTTGAGTACTTTGATCCACTTGAACTTGAATTTTGTTCAGGGCAATAGATATAGATCTATTTGGATTCTTCTACATGCCACCATCCAGTTATGTCAGCATCATTTGTTGAATATTCTTTCTTTTTTTCCATTGTGTATTCCTGGCTTTTTTTTTGTCAAATTTACCTGTTCATAGGTGTGTTAATTTATGTCAGGGTCTTTGATCCACATGTCTGTTTTTAGGGGAACACTCCTCCACTGCTGATGAAAGTGCAAACTTGTATAGTCACTTTGAAAATCAGTACAGTGGTTTCTCAGGATATTGGGAATTAGTCTACCTTAAGACCCAGTGAAACCATTCTTGGGCATATACCCAATTATACTACAAGGACACTTGCTCAGCTATGTTCATAGCAGCATTATTCGTAATAGCCATAATCTGGAAACAGCCTAGATGCCCCTCAACCAAATAATGGATAAAGAAAATGTGCTGTATTTATACAATGGAGTATTACTCTGTGGTAATAAAATATGATATCATGAAATTTGCAGGCAAATGATGGAAATAGAAAAAAAATCATCCCGAGTGAAGTAACCCAAACTGGAAAGACAAACATGAGCCTTCATCCAGTAACTGATGGAAACAGATGCAGAGATACACAGTAAAGCCCTGGGCTAAGCACTGGGAGTACAATTGAAAGAGAGGGACGAGGGATTACATGAGTAAGGAGAGGTTATGGTCATGTTAAGAAAACCCACAGACACAGCTGACGTGAGATTTTGAGTGCTCACTGACTCTGGGCAGACAGTTAAGGAGGCTACATGGAAATGACCTAGGCCCTCTGCATTGGGGTGACAGTTGTGTAGATTGATCTTTTGTTGGACCTATATTAGTGGGACAAAGGGCTATCCCTGATATATGAACTGGCTTTTTGGAACTTATTTCCTATGGTGGGATGCCTTGTTCAGCCTTGATGCAGAGGAAAGGAACTTGGTTCTGCCTCAACTTGATATGTCATGTTTTGAGGATTCCAAAGGAAAACCTTCCCTATATAAACAGAGACAGAGGAGGAGTGGGTGGGGGTGGAGGTAGAAGAGTGGTGAGGGAGGGATCAGGAGAAAAGGAGGGAGGAGAAGCTGTGGTTGGTATCTAAAATAAAATAAAGAAAAATAGGGAGTAATATAATATTTTAAAAGTCACACAAAGATGAAAAATACACAGAGAGACTATACACTCTATGCTATTGTGTTTCCTTTCACTTTTTTGCCTGCAGAGGAAGTAGTGATAACTGTTAAGAAATGTTTGGTGAGCCGGGTTGTGGTGGCATAAATAATTAATCCCAGCATTTGGGAGGCAGAGGCAAGCAGATCTCTCTGAGTTTGAGGCTACCCTGATCTATAAAAGCTAATTTCAGGACAGGCTCCAAAAAACTACAGAAAAACCCTATCTTGAAAAAACAAAAAAACAAAATAGGAAATGTTTGGTGATAAATGTTGTTGGATTAAACCAACCTATGTATTTTAAAAATTTCTTGACTTCAAAATGGAAGTCAAAAATATGTTGCTTTGGGAAAAGATTCTGCTTTTATTTCTCCAGAAAGTAGAAGGTTGTGAATTCTTTCAAAGTTAGAAATGATCAGGTTTGATTGAGGAAGACACCCTAGAAATCTTGACTACAAACATAGAGAAATAAATCCAGAAAAGCTACAAGACACATGATATATATTTTATCTGGTCAAACATAAAGCAGCATCGTCTTGACTGAAACAATTGTGTACAACACAGAGTCTATACTTGTATTAATACAGATATCTATGCTACCTTTAATCCCATAACCTGGAAACACCCTAAATGCCCCTCAACTGAAGAATGGATAAAGAAGATGTGGTACATTTACACAATGGAGTACTACACAGCAGAAACATTTTGAAATTAGCAGGCAAACAGATGGATCTAGGAAAGATCATAATGAGTGAGACCCAGAAAGACAAATATAATAAATACTCATGCATAAATGACTTTTATACGTAAAGCAAAGAAAAACAAGCCTACAATTCACAATCCCAGAGAATGTGGATCACAAAGAGGACCCTTAGAGAGACATACGTGGATCTAATTTACATGGGAAGTAGGAAAAGACAAGATCTCCTGAGTAAATTGGGATCATGGGGAACATGGGAGAGGGTTGAAGGGGAGGAGAGGATGGAAGGGGAGCATAGAAGAATATATAGCTCAATAAAAATAATTAAAAATAGAATATTATTAAATTAGCTACAAAGTAGTAGATTTCATAGTGGCAACAAAACATAACACCAACAACAAAGAGATGTGCACTTAACTACCACAGTAGACAGTGCTTGATAAATGTATTCTAGATGGATGTGTTTAGGCTGACCACATGGGATTAGATAATAGATGTAAGAATTTATTCCAGGAGTATACTGATTCTCCCTTTCTCAGCAACCATTAATTGCCTATAGTTCTTCATCTAGTATTGGCACCCATCCACATCAACATATTAAATCATGTTGTCACTATGAAGTCCTGTTTAAATGACCATAATGTTTGGTTTTCATAGATGTAACTACCCTGCCATGTATAGAAGACACAATTTCTAACCATATATCCTAGTGCTCTGTAGGCGGAGGCTGCTGGTTTGTTTTCTGGCTGAACAGACCCAAATAATTACCCAGAAACTATAGCAATTACATTGCTTTGCCAATAGCTTAGGCATATTTCTGGTTTACACTTATATCTTAAATTAACTCATTTCTGTTAATCTGTTTGATGCCACATGGTTGTGGCCTGCCGGTAAGGTTCCATTTGGTGTCTGTCTCCTGTGTTGGCTACATGACATCTCTCTGACTCCACATACTTTCTTCTAAATCTCTGTTCAGATTTCCTGCCTTGTTTATTCTGTTAATCCATTGGCCAAAAGCAGATTCTTTATTAAGCAATGGCAATAAAACATATTCAGAGCATACAATGGGGAATCCCACATCAGTTCTCTTGTTCTTAAAATTCTTCCACATCTTGTCCAGTGAAGTTCATAAGTTTTGAGGTAGGGGTTGCTTTATAGATATATCATTTGTGCTTGGAAGTCCCAGATTCTATTCTCTGTATTTTGGTCAGTTAAGGGTTTCTATAAGTCTCCATCTGAATTTTCTCAAGAATTATTTGATGTGGTTGTTTAGATTTGATGGATGTTTTGCCAGAAACTGATGCCTTACCATTCAGTGGTTCAAGCTGCTTCCTAGGTAATCCTGATTTTGATTTCCCAACAAAGAAATAGTTCTATGTGTGTGACAACCTCAAAGGTATAATACAATTACTGAAATAATTAATGTAGAGCAATTAGAACAGAACCTAGTATAGTGTAAGTGCTGTACAGAAAGCTTTAGAAAAATAAACAATAACAAAATCTTGCCCTCATCACATTCGGACTGAATAACCTTATCTTCCAGCAAAGCTGTTTATGCTCTTGAATATATGTAATTGCTGATCAGTTAAGTTCTTTTAGACTCTCACAGGTAAAGGAAACAACTTTGATTTTAAAATAATAATAGTTTTGAGTGTATAAACCAAATTTTCTAGAGCTTCACATAACTGAAAATTAAGAAAAATTCTTTTCAAATTATAAGGGAAATTACAATATATTTCTTACAAGTTTTCCTCAATGAACTAGTTTTTGTTGATGGCATTGAAGAAGGTGTCAAGTCTTCCCTCTATTTCCTCCTATATAGATATTTTGCTGAGGGACTCCATGACCTTCACAAATATATTTCCTATAGCATATTTCCATTAAAATAAAATGATGTTTGTTAAAAGGTCACCATTTTCTCACAGAATGACTTTTGTTAGGTGTTTGGGATATAGAACAAAGTAAGAAATGCTACTATCTGAGTTATATATGCTATAGTTCTTGAGTTATACAAGTACATGTATATCTGAGTGCAGAGGGACAGAGTGTGCTGGACCCAAAGAATAAGCACTACTTCTAAAACGTGTAATTTGTGAACTACATTAATGTAATTTCATTTATTATGAAATAAATATGCCACAGAAATGAGACCCCTGTTACAGAACTGTTGATTCACTGTAAGGTCAGCAATATTGGCCAGATATTCTAGAGACAGGAAAATTGTTATAATAGAGTTCATATATTTAACATTTAAAATCTCATGTTAAAAGTCTCAAAGATTAGAGTGTAACATTCCTTGGCATTATAAAGAAAATACAAACCACCTATACCATTCAAGACAGCATAGACATTTATGATAGAAGAAAGAAAAGCTTCACTTTTATTGTGCCACAAGAACAAGGTGGCTTCAACTCTGGACAGCTGACCTTAAAAAATGCTAATGATCCAGAGAGAGGAGATGGAGGGTGGGAGGAGTGGAGGAAGGGGAAATTATCATCAGTATGTAATATATGAGCAAATAAACAAAAATGGTACTGATAAAATAGTATTTTTTCAATATATAATAATTTCACTTTAAAATGGCAAATTTGATTAACTTTGAGGTGACTAAATTTACAAATAAACCTTCAGCATTTATTGAACATTGAAAACTGTTCTTTTTTGCCTTCAAGTTTAAGGAAGTAGGATCTGTCACAGAGATAAGATGTCTTCCATGAAGCAAAAATTAGGAATGGAAATCAAAGGGTGGCTAGCTACCCTAACTAATTAAAGATCAATGTCTTCTAATTATGGTGGTGCCACAACATGGATTCAGAAATGATTGGGTCTGATCTCCAAAATATACAAAGAACTCAAGAAATTGGACACCAAAAGATCACATAATCCAATAAAAAATGGAGTACAGACCTAAACAGAGAACTCTCAACAGAGGACTCTAAAATGGCTGAAAGACAATTAAGGAAATGTTCAACATCTTTAGTCATCAGAGAAATGCAAATCAAAACAACTCTGAGTTTCCATCTTACACCAGTAAGAATGGCCAAGATCAAAAACACTGATGACAACTTATGCTGGAGAGGCTGTGGGGAAAAGGGAACACTTCTGCATTGCTGGTGGGAATGCAAGTTGATACAATCCCTTTGGATGTCAGTGTGGCAATTTCTCAGAAAATTAGGAAACAACCTTCTTCAAGGTCCAGTAATACCACCTTTGGGTATATAACCAAAGGATGCTCAATCGTGCCACAAAAACATGTGCTCAACTATGTTCACAGCAGCTTTTTCTTTTTCATAGCCAGAACCTTGAAATAAACTAAATGTCCCTTGATCAAAGAATGGATAAGAAAAAATGTGGTGCATTTACACAATGGAGTACTACACAGAAGAAAAAAATAACAACAGCTTGAATTTTGCAGGAAAATGGGTGGAGCTTGAAAACATTATTTTGAGTGAGGTAACCCAGACACAGAAAGACAATTATCACATGTATTCACTCATAGGTGGTTTTTAAACATAAAGTAAAGAAAGCCAGTTTACAAACCACAATCCCAGAGAATTTAGACAACAATGAGGACACTAAGAGAGACTTAAGTAGATCTAATCTAAATGGGAAATAGAAAGTAGAAAAAGAGAAGATCTCCTGAGTAAATTGGGAGCATGGGGACCTTGGGGGAGAGTTGAAGTGGGGAGAGGAGAGGCAGGGAGGGGAGCAGAGGAAAATGTACAGCTCAATAAATATCAATTAAAAAAAAAGGAAAAAAAATGAAAAAAGAAATGTTCCAATGAAGTCCTTCACTTGACTTCATGCTGCATGCCTTTTGCCTTCTGGGCATGTGAATTTGTTAAGGCCAAAGGGCAAAATGCTCACTTTGACTTGGTAGAAGAAAGTGGTTACTTGGGAGAACAAGCTTTTTCAAAAATCCAACTGATCTCTGTACTTATTTCTTACAATTGACTCTTAATTGTTCTTTGCTAGGAACCTGAAATCATGTAAAAATCAGTAATACTTGAGAGTTGCTTTCCTAATGTCCGCTGTTTGATGGGTAAGCTGTTCTGTTCATTGTCAAGACAGAGGCCTGACCACAAATCTTAAACCGGTGGAAATCTATTTGGGTTATGGGTCTCAGAGATTAGACTCTGTGGTAAGCTGACTCCCACTGCTTCTGGACCTTTGGGGAAACAGAACATTGTGGTGGAAGCATGTGGAGAGCAAGAGTCAGCAAGATAATGAGGGAGGTGAGAAGAACGAGGGGCAAGTGCAGCAGGTAGAGATGATTAAGCATCTCCTATATAATGACATCATAGCTATCAAGCACAAAACATATTGACTTTAACTATATGGGATCAACTTCTTTAATACCTGAATACATAAAGAATATTTCAGATTCAAGCCATAACAAATGGTAAAGAATCTTAAGCACATGTTAAAATGTTTTTTAAAATGAACCAATGAAACAAGTTATGAGAATTATTGTCCCAAGAGCTGAAAATGAAAAAAAAAAGTAGCGACCGAGTGGGTTACAAACCTATAAGAGGATTCTTCTGTTGGGTATCAAAATTATGTGAAATTCATTCAGTAATCCTTGTGGGCCGTGTAGAGGCATGATAATAAGTAGAACCAACCATATGACTAAAAGTGTATGAAGTCCTGACAGAGCCCGTATTTTTATAGCAGTGGTGTTGCTGTGATCTGAATGTTTTCAAACAGTTTCCCCAATTCTGAAGTTGGAACATAGTTTACTCTATTATGGTGTTAAGAGGGTTTTAGGAAAGGCAATGAAATCCTGAATATTCTGCTTTCATGAGTGGCATCTTAAGAACAGTATATAAGAAATCTAAGAGAGCTCACTTGCAAAATACACCACTTGAGGACACAGAAATAAAGTAGCAATCCTGCATCAGACCTGGATTCTATTGGCATCTGATCTTGGACCATTAATGTAATAAATAGGTAGCAATAATTTCTATTGTTTATAAATTACATAGTCTTTAGTATTTCACTGCAGCAGACCAAATAGAGGAAGACATGTCTATGTGTTGACAAAGATATATAAGTGAAAGTATATATTTAGATGGGATAACAGATAAAGACAATGAACCCACCCCATGTTTTAGCTACTTTCCTGAACCACTTTTTTCACCAAAGAGAGTTAATCTATTTCTAAAGGTCTCAGGTATGACCATAGGAATCCTGTTTGGAAATAGAACTAGTATTAATTGATATTATATTACATGTCATGTTTCAGTTCCCTTATACAATTTTACATTGTTACTTCTGACTTCTCATTCCTTCACCTTGACATATGTTGAGATAATGTCATCCCGCACTACAGATTTTACTACTACCATTTGTAGGGACAGAGTTTCTATACCAAGAACTTCATAAGATGTTTATGAAATGTTACTAAAATAATTTTTTATTTATTGTAAGTCCATAAGTTTAGTTTTCTTAGTATTTTGGTTTTAGTAATTTTTGATGATCTGATCCCCCCAAATTTATTCCTCTTCACTTCATTAATTTATCTACAAAATCAGGAAATTAAACTTGTCTCAGCCTAGATTCTTCTCATGCAGACACATTACTTTTAGCATTTTGAATTCTAAATACAAACTTTTGTTTTCCTCTCAAGTTTCTAATTTCCCATATTCAGAGTCCATTTCATTTTACCTGTTTCAACAAAGGTTTCAAAATTGTGTGAGCATTTTAGCTCAAATGTTACTATACATATTGGTAGTCAAGATAACCCAGTAAATTAAAATTGCAAAATCATTGAATTGTGCAGTTCTTTTTCTTCAAATCTTAGAATGCACCAGTATGGGATCTAGCTTTACTCAGAGAAGAGAGAAAGTTTTATTACTCTCCACATGAAAAATATTTCATTGCCTACACTTAGGAACATGTACTACCTCATATTACCATTTCATATTACCTTTGTTGTAGTAGGAGGAGCAGTGGGCTGCATCCCACCACCCAGCTAGCTTAACCACCAAAATAACCACACAGAAATTGGATTAATTAAATTACTGCCTGGCCCATTATATCTAGCCTCTTCTTGGCAAATTCTCACATCCTGATCTAACCCATTTCTACCAATCTGTGTAACACCACGAGGTTGTGGCTTACTAGGAAAGATTCCAATCAGCGTCAGTCTTAGGGAGGAGCTTCTTGGCATCTGCCACACTGCCTTCTTCCCCCCAGAATTCAGTTCTGTTTTCCACGCCTACCTAAGCTCTCCCTGTCAAAAGACCAAGGCAGTTTCTTTATTCAACCAACGAAAGCAACACAAATACAGAAGGACCTCCTATACCACTTTATTGGTAGGAATTATAAATAGCTAAAACTTGTGAGAATTGAATTTTCTCTTGAAGTTTCACTCAAACTAATATCTTCAATTTTTATATTTGAATGAACTCATAACTAAAGTGTAAGCATATTTGAATTTTAACCATGAGATATTAAATTTATGCCATTTAGATTAAAATTTTCACCAAAACCTGCTTATGACCAATTTTCTTTTCTAATCATCGCTCAAAATCATTTCTCTGTAACTGCTTAACCATTCCAGGCAAATCTTCTCAACAAAGAGGTCATGCTAGGCTCCTACCTTTTTGTACTTTCCATGGACTTCTAGTTTACATATACAGAACTTCACAAATATAAATCTTTCTATTTATTTAATTTAATTACTTTATTATCTACCAGTTGTTCTTTAGGACCTCTATCAACCCATATATTTCTCTGTAGTTTGGGTATTCTGTGCTTTTCATAATTGTATGGTAAATTCTTGCTCCTCTGAGACATGGTATTGGAAAACAAGGGCATGTTTAAGAAGTGTGGTCTATACTAAAGTCCTTAAGTGATGGGTTTATAGACCAGAGGTACCATGAGATCCCCACCCTCTCCTACAGTTTTCTATTTGATGGGTATGAGGTGTTACAAATTCCAATACCAAGAGGCAGTCTTACCATAGCTCAAATCAATAAATCCCTCATCCTCAACTGCCCCAAAATGCACAAATCAAAGTAAATCATTGGATTTTATTAGCCTATTGTCTACAGCATAATTGAAGGGGCAGAATAAAGATTATGATGCTTCCTTTTCCTCTTCAGGATCTAAACACCATTTAAAACTATGGATTCTAGCAGCTTCAAGTTGAAAATAATTGAGACAAGTAAGACCTTAATCAGGGTGAAAATTTTAAGAAAACACAAATTACTTCCATAAATATACTTTTTTGCATGTTAGCATATAATTTCTATATGGCATGAACTTTTGAAATGAGTATAGTTTAAGAAATTCTAGGTGATAAAACAATGCACCATGATTTTTATAGCAACCTTTATTCTTTCTAAGAAATTATAAAGTACTGATATATTGTACAATTATATTAACCTTATTTTTAATGAAATATATTAAAATCTAAGGTATATATAATTATCTCATTGAATATATAAAAGTAAAATAGTAGAATCATACACAGAAATAAGTCGTTAGAAATCGTATACTCTTTTTCCAAATTACCATATATATGTATTTGAATTACTTGGCTCTTTTCAGATACCAACTACAGAAGAACTGAATGATTCATTTCTTTTTCTATAACTTTGGATTCATGTTGAGTATCTGCTTTTTCTTGCCTATACATGAAAAAAAATGGTGTTACAGTAGTTTAACTTTGCAAGGCAAAGACTTGGAATCATGAACAGAAAGTTCAAGACAAGTGCCAAGATGAGAAGAAATTGCCAGAATCTATTTTTTTCCTTGCCTTCCTGCCATGAAGCCATGGTACCTATGATTCAAACAAGCTCTCTGTAAAATACAGAAAGCAAAACTATTGCTTGTTTTAGAAATCTTCCCTAATATCTCTCACTTCTGCCAGGATGGCTGGGGATTGCCATGGATAGAGGCTTTCCTACAATGCATGCTTTATTCTTCATAGAAATAATCTTGGAGCTACTCCTCACAAGTAAGTGGAAGTGTTAAGGGGGGAGTGGGTTCTAACTACTTAATGTAGAGTCAATATTTTGCCACTGAGACAGACCTATAAATGTAGCTGTGTGATAGTTACTTAACAAGAATTCAGATTTATGCAGAAAAAAGAAGAATCACTCAAGGGAATGAACTATTTCTTTGCTAGACTCTGTGGGTGTGATTTTGATAATAAAAATGCATAATGTTGAAAATTCTGGTGCCTGAACAGCAGTCAATATGAAGTATTTTCTAAAATGAAAACATAGAAGCTACATCTAAAAGTAAGGTTAACAGTTTATAAAGTGTTACCCACTAACAACAACTTCACTGAAAAAAGAATTTTGCTGGAGACCTTGAATCTTTTGGCAGAATTCTTTAATAGCAATATTCTGTTTCATTCAAGATGGATTTAGTGGGTTTGACAGGAGAAAAATACCACCATGTCAAGGAGATGAGAAAGGCTGACTATGACAATTCCCATCATGTGTTGACACAGCACTGTATGATGAACTTTCTGTTCTGCTATCTCCATCTCTCCTTTTTCATATAAAAAATATCTTTTAAAATATTCAGGTTCAATTTGCATTTATCTTACCAATGAACCTCAACTTCCTACTGCAAGTTTCAGAATAAGAATTTAACAGACTTCATCTATACACTGATTATTCATATGAACCAAAGTGCTACTGCCTGTTATAGAAAAGGGATAGGTAGCCTTTAAACCTGTGCTTTATATCCTCAACCTTCAGGGCCTCCAGGAGAACGATCCAAGTCATACACTTAGGATAATGAAATTTTTCTAGGAGTTTAAGAGAGGTTAATTTGTAGAGCATGTGCTAGCTGGGTACCATCCAGGTAAATCCCCAACACTAAAATACACATATGGAGAAAATTTCGTTGCCTTCTTCTTGTATTCAGCAACACAATAACAACAACCTTTTATTCCAAGCAGAAAAAAAGTTCAATTATAATTGGCATTATTATATAGTTATTATATTATATTATATTATTAGTAAATATTAATTATTTACTAATTATTATTAAATATTAATTATTATATTAGTAAATATTACTAATATCTTCCCAAATAGAAAGACTATGAGTCCTATTTTCTCTCAGGCTGCAGTGTAATGTCATTTTGAAAGGTAAGTATTGAACTCAAGTCATTGTCAAAGGAGCCAGACAACATTACAGGTTTTATTAAAATGTGAAAATATTTATTAATTCATCATTATTTCATGAATTGTTATAGGAATGCTTTATAAAATTTAGTTTATGCAGCAAATATTTACTATAAGACCATAAGACAATTCTTGTGGTGTAAAATATTGGATTTTTCTGCTATTAAATGTATTAGTTATTAAGTGTTTTCCTTTTCAGTGGCCAGTTCTTCATCCATTGGTTATAATTCTGTCAGTCTGACTCCATTTCCTTCCTGAAGAACCCTTGTGTTGAGAAAAATGATTGCATCATTGTTTTACTAGGGATCAGGTGATTAATACTAAACTGA
Source organism: Ondatra zibethicus (assembly GCA_004026605.1). Taxonomy (NCBI): domain Eukaryota; kingdom Metazoa; phylum Chordata; class Mammalia; order Rodentia; family Cricetidae; genus Ondatra; species Ondatra zibethicus. The sequence continues at coordinate 30,048 of PVIU01021891.1, forward strand.
ACATAGAAACAATATTCTTAAATGTTGTTAGTTAGATGTTATTAAATCAACAGGTCCTTTCCCCACCTTCTGGAGGCCATTCACAAGCAACTTTTATTATGTATATATATATGTATATATTCTTCACAGATCTTTAAAGAACAATTTTTAGCTTCTATGGAAACACACAATTACAGGAGAGCTAAAACAATCCTAAATAATAAAAGAATTTTTGGAGTTATCACTGTCTCTGATTTCAAGTTATATTACAGAGCTATAGTAATGTAAAGAGCATAGTACTGGCAGAGAGAGACAGCAATAGAGATAGATAGGAAGATAGATAGATACATAGATGAGAGATAGATAGATACATAGATGATAGATAGATAGACATCAATGAAATAGAATTGATGGCCATATCTTAATTCCACATTCCTATGGACACTTTAATTTTGACTAAGAAGCTAGATATACAAACTAGAAAAAAGCATCTTTGACAAATGGTGCTCTTTACATCGGATGGTTCCATGTTGAAGACTGAAAATACCATGTCACACTGCACAAAATAAACTCTAAAGAATCA
>PVIU01021892.1:0-30573 GCA_004026605.1 Ondatra zibethicus
GAAAAAAAAAGAAAAAAAAAAGAACTAAGACAGGTGGGCCATCTGTTCCTACCAGATTTCTCAGGTGGTCTTCCTTGATCAAACCTGATTTTTCTTAACTCAGAATGAATCCACAGCCTCTCATTTCCTGTGAAAACAAAAACAAAACCTCTTCTCCAAAGTAACATACCTTTGACTTCAATTTTGAAGTCAAGGTATTTTCAAAATACCTATCTTGAATTAATTCAGCAGCATTTATAAGCAAATATCTTTTAGCAGCTGTTACTCCTTCCTCAGCATTCAAACAATTCAGAGAACATAATAACATACAGTATCCAGACTCTCTGTGTATTTTTCATCTTTATCTGGCTTTATTTTAACTTCTATTTCTTTTATTTTTACTTTTAATTTTTGGCTTTGAGACAGGTTCTCTGTGTATCTTTGGCTATCCTGGAACTCCCTCTGTAGACCAGCCTGCCCTTGAACTCACAGAGGTCCATCTACCTCTGCCCCCCAAGTGTTGTTAAAGGTGTGTACCACCACACCCAACTATTCTCTTTTTTCTTTTTTCTCCCAAGCCTACATATATTTTTAAACACACAGTAAACCATTTAGAGTTTTTTTTTTCTTTGAATCTATCTTTACTGTATATCTCTCTCTTTTTCTAACCACATGAGTCTTTAATTTGCCAAACAATATGGAGAGGATTAAAGCCATGGCTTTATTTCTTAGCTTTCTGAGATTCCAGCCTCATGGTGGAGCTACTGACTGTAGCTGTGTTTTTTGCCACAATGCTATGGTGTTTCAAGTTCCCTGCCAACAAGCAAGCTACAGCAGTGTCCTCACAAACCACACTCAAATGCTCTGTAGCCAGACCTCCTGCCTGAAAGAGTCAGAATTTTCACTGGCAGGATGGCCCAGAAAGCCAGCATTTTAAAATGGCACAGCTTTTTTCCTGCTATGACTGAAAACCAAAAAGCCTGCAGTCAGCTTTTCATCAACACTATTTAAGTGTTTCTTGGCAGGACCTCTTAAAAGAGCTGCAAGGTTTTACAGCTAAGGCTGTGTCAGGAAGCCTCTCTTAAATGAGATGCATTTGCCTCTAGCAAACAGAGCCCACCTGAGAAAGTGCTGCTATCAATAAGCTGTGATTTAACTCTTTTCTTTCCTGTCTAGAATAACTTCCCAAGATCTCTCAGGCTTTTAAGTAGATTTGGTCAGCCCCACATTGGCATGCCATTTGTTGACTTAGTTTTCTGTCCTGCCTGGTTCCCGCAGTTGTTAAGTCCCAAAGAAATCACACAGAGGTCTATATTAGTTATAAACTGATTGGCCCATTAGCTCAGGCTTCTTATTAACTCTTATAACTTATATTAGCCCATTATTCTTGTCTATGTTAGCCACGTGGCTCGGTACCTTATTCAGCAAGGCAGTCACATCTTCTTCTGTGGCTAGGCCAGGACTGCAGAAAAGGACTTCCTTCTTCCCAGAATTCCCCTGTACTCCTTGACCCACCTCTGCTTCCTGTCTGGTTGTCCCACGTATACTTCTTGCCTGGCTACTAGCCAATCAGTGTTTATTTAAAATACAATTGACAGAATACAGACCATTGTCCCACACCAGCTAACCACCACAACAGGCTATCAGATTCCATCGTTATCCCCAAGTAATGTACTCAGCTACCAACTTACTAGAGTAAGGCTACCAACCTTACTTACCATACCCATCACTGTTTCAGCCAAACCTCCTGCCACCTGAACTCTGTGTGCCTGTGATCAGCCTGTTCCTCTCCATAACTGTCTCCGACCATTTTCATTCCCTGGGGACTCTGACAGGTTGATCCCAGGCTCAATGTTCTTTCCTATCTGTCCCCCCAGGGTAGCTTAACCTTAAGTAAAAGTTTCCCTCTCAAAATGTTACAAGGCCACAGCCCTCCAATATGTGGAGGGTGACAATATACACCTTCCCTTGATGCTGACACAGCACACAGCAGTCTCTGTGTTAGTCGTGTGAGAGGAAAGCCTCCTTTGGATCCGTAGTTTCAGTCTTCATGGCAGTGAGGACATGGGGTGGAAGTGCCTCATGCCTTTGCAGGTCACAATCAGAACTGCTGCTGTCCCCAGAGACCCAGTTCCACTAGATGGGTCACATGTCACAAAGTTTCCACAGTCTCTCAAAAGTATCACTAGCTGGGGACCAGTTATTCAAAACACAGATTGTGGGGAACTTTTCACATTTAAGCCACAGTTCCTACCTGGGTTGAAGGTTTTCAAGAACTAAGGACTTGTTCTGGGGTAGAGATGCCTATCTTTCTCCATGGTTCCTGGCTAACTTTGTAAGGTTTCTACTTCTGTCTCCATCCCTGCCAGGAAGTAGTGGAGCAGGAGCCATGTGCAAGTTGCTCCTGTTCCCTGCATCTTCAGTCAGATGCTCTTCCCACCTTTCCCTCTTTGGAGCAGAATCTGCTCTTTGTTGTCCCAGCTCTTCCCCTTTATAGCATCCAACTGAGGCAGCTTCTAATCTGCCATCTTACCCAAGAACTCTGGACCAGATTAAAGAGTGTATGGTTTTCGTTTGGGGTGTGTGTGTGTGTTTATATTTTATGTATGATGAATGTACATGAGTCTACAAGTCTCTGGGCCCATGCATGAACATGTAGAAGTCAGAGCAGATCAGGTATCTTTGGTCACTGTCCACCTTACTGACTTGATATGAGGTCTCTCACTGACCCTGACACTTGACATGGTGGCTAGCCAGCATGATCCCAGGATCTGCCTCTCTCTCTGGAGTGCACAGACATGTCTGACATTTTCGTGGATTTTGGGGGTTCAAACTCAGATTCTAAAGCTTACAGAGCAAGTGTTTCCATGTAGAAGAAACTATCGTTGGTCCAGATCTGATTCTGCTGGAATGAGCAGTGTCTCCTTTTAGAGTGTACGAGTTAATTTACTCTCTAGGGTCTCAGTTTCCTTCTTTGTAAAGAGACAGAGAGGATAGAGAGACATACTAATCTAGCCAGCACGTGTTTATCCCACTCTGGACTCTATTAAAAAGAATGAGAGGAGAAAGCTATTGTTTTGGACAAACTGGAGGCTTGTCCTCATGTATACAGGCCACTTAATCATTAGCGTACTGCCTGTCTCAGTTTGCTTTCTATTGCTATGACAAAAAACCATAACCAAAAACAGCTTGGGAAGGAAGGGGTTTATTTAGCCTATACTTCTGTTCACCGCCCATCACACTCAGGGCAGGAACTCAAGCGGAAGAGATGGGAACTAAAAGAAATGCTGCTCACTAGCTTGTTCACCTTGGCTTGCTCAACCTGCTTTCTTATATATCCCAGGACCACCTGTCCAGTGGGGGCACCACACACAGTGGGCTGGGTTCTCCTACATCAATAGTTAATTAAGAAAATGTCCCCACAGACATGCCCAATCTGATGAGGCAATTCCTCAGTTGAGTTGCCCTTTTTCTAGATGACTAGAACATGTGTTAAGTTGATGAAAACTAACTAGAATACTCCCTTCCCCCCCCCGCCCCGTCTACCACTGTTCATGGACTGTTGCAGGGAGCCATTGCAGCTTAGATGCTATCAGGACATGGACCAGGATGCCTACATTCAAATTAAGCGTGTCAGTTATTATGTCCTTGTTAAATCAAATCTATCACTTTCTTTTAATTTGTAGTAGCATAGCTTTAATATCTCCCAGCCTGGAACTTTATAAAGAGGCGTTTAAAAGTCAAGTGAGATAGATGGCTGTGGCACAGCCAAGAGATAAAAAGTTGCTAAGTGATTGAACAGTATTCCCACTTATGTCTCCAGCAGGCCCTCCACGGATACTGTTAATTAAGGCTCCTAATTGCATTTCTCATTCAGCTTCAATAAGATGATTTGCAGGTGGTAAAGATGTGCCCATTGTTAGCATAAGCATTAGCATCTTCATATTCATTTCATTTTGTAGTGTGCATTTTATTACATGCAATACATATTCCATTTACAATTAAGGGCATAGTTAGTTTGTCCTATTAAAACACTTACCATTAAAACAGAATTACTGAATACTAGCCAGGCAGCACTGGGGGGCAGATCACAGACTAGTTTGAACAAAATGCTGACAAGCTTATTATATTAAACTTTGTTAATTTGCTGGCTCTAAACTGAATACACTTTTGAGAACCTTAATTTACAACTGAGTTGGAGTCTTTCCCTTTGTATTTCACTGTTTTTACTTTAAAGCATTAACAGCTTTTGTTAAAATCAGTTTCATTTCACTAGCAAGAAGTGAAATCAAGACAAACGAGGCAGTGGCTTGCGCTTGTTCAACACCTGCTAGCATTACTCTCTTTTTGTTGAACTCTTTGGGTTCTTCTTGGGGGTTTGTTTGTCTGCTTTTGATTTTGCTTGTTTTGTTTTGAGGCAGAGTCTCAGGCTGGCCTGGAACGCATTGTGTAGCCCTGGCTAGCCTCAAACCAAGGCAGTCCTCATGACACCCACGTCCTGGAATTGCAGACATGAGCCACCATGCATGGCTTATTCCCTTAGAAAAATGTCAACTGAAATGTTTTTTAACAACTTCTTGGAATATCTATAGTAAATGTTTTTATTCAAGCTCACAAAGAGTTGAAAGGGGTGACTAAGTACTGTACTTTATCCCATAAATAAAATATAATTAACATAATATATAATGGTATATAAAATATAGTAGTTTTACCTAATATTAGAAATCATATGTAAACATAATTCAAATTTAGGTACATATATGCAAACATATATAAACATGTAAAAGTATATGTATAGATACATGAACATATGTCAACTTGGTTCATAAACTTGAACGATTTTCATATCCAAGAAGCAGTTTATGTTTGTGTCACATACGTGGCATATACATGCCTTTGTCAGACAATCCTGAGATGTTCTTTTGAAAAGCAGTTAGGTGCAAATGTACTCAGTCCGGGTGGAATGGTAATCTATGGCACTCTCCTGCCCAACAGTGTCTGCCTCCCTCCTGTGTAGCGCACCCCATCTCACTGCTTTCCTTTGGCACCCTCATTTGGCTGAAGCTGTCTAGGAACTTCTCAAGAAAGAATAGATGAGGACATCTTGACCCAGACCCTCGTGTGAAGACAGGTCCCAGCTCCTTCCATCCCAGACCTGTCAGTAAATGGTCTGTGGAGAAGGCAGGCTGCTGGGGGTGCAAATTCTATTTTCATTTTTCTTGCGGAAATGAAGTGAACTGCTGAATTATTTGGTGCTATGGCTTCAGTGTGTCTCTAAGAATTGCTAGGTGTCAAGTGCACCTCCAAGTCATGGGTCTAACAGAAGGCAATCTAGTCCTTTGAGGTGCTGCTCTCAGAAGGGACTAATGTAGTTACTATGGGACCCTGGCTATTTCCCATGATAACAAATCATTATAAAAGAATGAGCCTGACCCCTAATTCCTGTCTCAGTATGTGACTTCTCTGTTCCTCCCACATGATGCCATCCATCCAGGAGGCCCTCAGATGCATCTGCCTGGTCCTGAACTTTGAACCCCAGAAATTTGTGTCCTGCAAGATTTGACCATCACCATTTCATTATGGGTTAGGGAGAGACTCCTGAGGCCCTGCTCCTCTCTGAGGGACAACTGACAGTTAAAGGTGGCCGAGGCAAGGAGATGTCGTTTGTCCAGTGGGGTAGCCACTGGTAGGCTGCCCATGCTCCCACAAATAACTGCTTGTCCATGCTTGTGCAAGCAACACTAGTTAAACTCACACACACACACACTCATCAAAGTTGGAAAACTTTTGGGGAAGGAGAGGGATTTCAGTAAGAGAGGGATGGGAATGAGGAAGGCAGATGGGGATAAAAATGGCCAAAATTCATCATTATATACATATACACACATATATATATTCAAGAATATATATATAGTCAAGTATAATACATAAATATGAAATTGTCAAGAATAAAAATATGTATGCTAAATAAGCCCTTTTTGTTTGTTTTCAGCTTCAGGTAACTTGTTACAGTAACAGAAAATAGACTAATGCAGATTCACTAAAGACATAGCCCAAGATCATCATTACTAAGTTCTGATCATGTCAGAAACAAAACCTCCAGTCTGTTAGCAACTGGCTTTCAGAAGTAAGGTTACCCTGAATAAGCTCGTGCATGCCTTCCATTTTCATTTCTCTTGGGTAAATACCCAAGGGTAGAAGTTTTGGATCATGTGGCATACATATACTTAGCTTTGTTAGCGATTTCCAAAGAGTTTTGCAAAATCATTCTGCCGTCTCCCTTTCCAGCTGTGACACACAGAGGTCTAGTCGCTGTGTGGCTCCAGCACTCATTATGACAGACTGACCCTAAGGGCAGGAAGAAGTGGCTTTCTGTAGTTTGAATCTGTTGTTTGTTGGCTATTAATATTAAGGAGCTTTTGTGTCTATTTTTTATTTTTCAGTTTTTCAAGACAGGGTTTCTCTTTGTAATAGTCCTGTCTGTTCTGGAACTCACTCTGTAGACCAGGCTGGCCTCAAACTCACAGTGATCTGCCTGCCTCTGCCTCCCGAGTGCTGGAATTAAAGGCGTGCACCACCACACCTGACTTCTTTTGTGTCCTTTTTAACTATTTGTAATTCCTTTATGATCAAATTCTTGTCAAGTCGTGTGCCCATTGTTATTAGGCTGCTTACTCAGCCCTCTGCCACTCCCTCTCAGATAAATGTCCCCTCACTTTGTGGTGGTGTCTTTGAGTGTACAGGAAGTTTTTATTTTGATGAGGTAAGCGTGCTAGTTTTTTTAATCTGACTATCCAAATATTGTTTTGTTCCCTTTTTTCTAGGACATACTAAGTTTTAGCTTTTTACTTGGGCCTCTGAATCTTTATAACTTTAGTTTGATGGTTATGGCTATGATTTAGTTCTAATTAATTTGTGCTTATGGTACAAAGTTGACATTGAGGGTCTTTTCCCATGTATCCACTAACCCTTGCACCACTTGCTTAAGGCTAATTCCATTCCTCCATTGATAGTCCACATAGGCTTGTAGAAAATTTCTTGGCCATAACCATAGGTCTGTTTTGGCCTTCACATTTTTTTCTATTTATTCACCTTTTTCACACTAAGTTTACTTTATTATGTATACTGTTTCTTCATAATAAATTACATAATCAGGGACAGAAGCCTTCTGATTTTGTTTTTAAGATTTTATTAGTTACTCACTTTTCTAAAATACAGTTATTTGTTTTTAAATTGCACACTTCATAAACATATACAATGTGTTTTGCTCGAGTTCACTTCCTCCTCTCCGACATCTCTCACACCCTGACCACCATTTCTTCCTCCCAATTATATTTACTCTTTTCTTTAACCCCTGGATCTAATTAGTGTAGACAGTATGCACATGGTTGCACCGCTGTCCACTGGAACATGGGGAGCCTATCGGTGAAAAACCGCTGACTCTCCTTCCCCCATCAGATGCCAATAGCTCCTCAGCTAGTGGTCTTGTGACCTCCCCTACCCTTGCTGGAGTTTTGACTAGCCTGATTCTATGCAAGCTTCCTGCATGTAGCCAAAGCCGCTGTGAATTCTTTCGTGCAGCGGACCTGCCATGTCAGGAAGACACTTTCCCAGCAGTCCTCCATGACTTCTGGCTCTAGTCCTCCATGACTTCTGGCTCTAGTCCTCCATAACTTCTGGCTTCTCTTTTATAATCTTTCTGCCCCCTTCATAATGATCCCTGAGCTTGGAGGTGTGATATAGATTCCCATTTAGGGCTGAACACTCCACAGTTTCTTAGTCTCTTCATTTGGACCAGTTGTTAGTCTTTATCTTAGTACCCATCTATTGCAGGGGTGGGGGAAGGAGGCTTCTCTGATGAGGGCAAGAGCTATACCAATGTATAGGTATAAAAATAAGTATTTAGAAGCAGTTTAATACTGTGTTCATTTAGCAGAATAATAGCAAGTTCTTCCCAAACATAGGTTCTTATTCCAGTTAACAGTATCAGATACATGTCCCAGGTCATGGAGTGAGTGGTTGGTTAGTCCCACAACACTCATGTCTCTGTTGCACCCATGGGTTTGTCTTGGCAGGCCAGTCCTTATGGTATATAGTGTTCACAGCTCAGTACGGCTGGTAATTGCTTTTCTTCCCATGCAGTCTGTGTAGCACCTTCTGGCACTATGAAAGGTAGCCAGTATGGATGACGCTTCCAGATAGATACCAGCTTGCTTTCACCAATGTCCAGTAGCTCAAGTGTAGGGTGTCTTCAGCAATAGTATCTCACTATCAAGTTCTTGTGGGTGACCAGGAGCAGATTGTCCTTTCATCTCACAGGATTGCACTGACTCAAGCCTTAGTGCTGAACATTGTTTCCTGTCTGGGTTGGAAGAGACTAGGTGGCTCCTCTCATGGTAGCCATCTGGGCTTCACAGAGGACTTCTGTCCCACTGAGACACTTCCTTGTTTTCCCCATTTTCCTCAATGCCGACCCTGGGCTAGTGGTTGTTTTACTCAGCATTTCCATGGTCCCCGGGCATCCCGCGCTGGCCTTGTCTCCTCATTACCTTCTCAATGCTTTTAAGATCTTGTCTTTAATTCTCAGCAGCTTCACTGTAAGTTTGGCATGCTTTACTTTGTATCATTATTTCTGTATTTCCAAACTTTGAAAAGTTTTTAACATCACTTGTTCTAATATGGTATTTGAGCCATTTCTTTTACTTTTTGATTTTATTTATCCAAGTTACTTCAAAGTCTGTCAGGTAACTCAAAATCTGCATCATTTGTGTGACTTCTTTCTTTTTTTTTCAAAGATTTTATTTAATTTTATTTTAAGTGCATTGGTATTTTGTCTGTATTCAAGTATATGTGAAGGTGTCAGATTCCCCAGAACTGTAGGTACAGACACTTGTGAACTGCCATATGGGTACTGGGAATCAAACCTGGGTTCTTTGTAAGAGCAACCAATAATCTTAACTCTGAGCCATCTCTCCAGCCCTGTGTGGGTTTTTTTTTAACCTTATTTTGTTCTGCCATCTAAGCCTGGAAGGTTGTTTATATGGATAGTGATCTTTCGCTGGCATTGAGATATCATGCAGATAACGTTGGAGGCTGTAGAGGGTATCAGGCTTCTCTGGAAGCCCACCCATCCTCCTGGAGGCAGATTCCCTAGCTCCAGCTGGGGACTGCTGAATCAGAGCTGGCTTGCAGTCTCAGAAGGCCCCATCTACTTCGAGTTCATGCCCAAGCAGCCTGTGTGTCATGGGGTGGAGGGGTTTGGTTTATTATGGAGGTTTTGTTTTCTGTTTGGAGTGCCCTGTAAAGCAGGAGAGAATTAGTGTGTGTCAGCTACCCAGTGAGGCCTGGGGAGAGTTAAGACTGGGGCAAAGTTCATGCAGGTCAAGCTTGAGGATGCATGTGACAAACCTGGGTGTGCTGGGATTCTTCCAGCCGTAGTAGAGGACACATCATTTTCTCTCTAGGAGCCTGCACATTAGTTTTGACAACATATTGGAAAGATTTGTCCTGCATTCAAAAGAGGGTTCTCAGGTCGAAGGGGAGGGGAGAAAAAGAGAGGGGAGCAGAGAAAATGTATAGCTCAATAAAATCAATTTAAAAATAATAAGTACATAAATAAATTAAATAAATAAATAAGAGGGTTCTCCTGGCGGGACACAAGTAAGGGTGAGTACATGTTTTCAGGTCACCTCCCATGAGGATGATTCCAAATTCATGAGCTATGGATCATGACTGCAACCTTAATGTCCCTTTTGAAGAAAGCATGTATTGACTGACTCCACTAATTATCGTTTTTATGTTTCACATTGAGCATTTTTTTTTTTGGAAAATGGGATTTTGCCTTAAATGGGTGAACCAAATTAGTAAGCAATGCTCTAGAGTTTGAAACTGCTAAAGTGCTTGGGTAAGGGACTGTCTTTGCACTTGGTCCCCCAGATGAACTGGATCCAGATGAGAAGCTGGCCGGGAGCAGATAGAGTTTCCTTTTGTGGTATTACTGATTAGTCTTGGTTAAGCTTTGCCTCTGAGTATTGAAGGCACAGAGGTCGTTATTAAGGTCAGGGAAATCTCGACACTCACAAGGTCCTTTCACTCATCTATTTCTCCACCTGTTGTGCTGTTGGCTGCACCTTGCTGACCCTATGGCTTCCCTTGCAAAGAGGGGACTTTTTACCCTTTAGTGACTCTTTGCAGGATGGTCGCTGGTTAGGTTCCAATCTCTGGGGTCTCCTTGGTCTCTTTGATCAAAGGTCATGTGACTTACTGCAGTTGTAGGGTTCTTGTATTTTAGAGAAGCCTCGTTATTCCCTACATCCTACCCCTGGAGGGCAAGAGCCAAAGTATCGGCTTTCCTTCAACCACTTTATCCATGCAGGTTTAGGCATCCAGTTTTGCCGGTATTAAAGAGGAAGCTATGAATTTCAGTTTTCACTCAAGTATACCATTTACACAAGATTGCCATGTGAGTTTTCGCCTAGCTTAGTGAACCAGTATGTTGTGGTGACTTACAGAAGCAGTAAAAATTAGCTGTAAAGGTCATAATAGTGTAGCCAGAGTTGGCAAAAAGTCAGAACCAAGAGGCAGTGCCAAGAGCCCTGATCTACTATCTGCTGGAAGGAGACGCTAGCACTGCAACACACACACACACACACACACACACACACACACACACACCATGACAGTAGTCGGATGTACATGGCACACAGTGGCCACCTCCGCATAAGAACTAACTTGGAGTCCTTTATTCTTTGTTCCCCATGATGGTGGGAATGCTGCCATGTGTACCTGTAGAAGATGCAGGTAGCCATGGTAGCATCTGAGAGGTGCAGGCAATGGCAATGCGAGCCACTCAATACCACCCTGTCTCCTCAGAACAAATGTTGGGCATGCTCTTCAATATGAGTGGCTCTGACATTAGATTAGCAGTGAGATCTCCTGTCCTATTTAACCTACCAGGGTGTAGCTTTCTACATGGTGGATGAATTGCTATATCATTAACAGCAGCAAAGAGGAGCAGTTTCATCAAGGAAACATTAGCCAGACCTACAAGAGCATCCTTGAGCCCTGCTCAGAGATTGGGTGGATAGGCCCATTTTGGGTCCTGTGAAGTTAATTTTGGAGTAGAAGAGCCTTCCAAAGCCCAGTGGATAGCCTAGGTTTCAGCTCAGCAGAAGCATCTATCAGTGAACCAAGGCCAGCGCTGAGGAGATGATGTTGAGAGACTCACACAGTAAACAGTTCTATACTGGGCATGGGCAGCAGCACAGGAAATGAAGTCTCCTCCAAAGAGATCAATCTCCACTTCTCATGTAATCTCAAGATGCCTCTGGAAGCTAGCTAGCAGTACTCTTGGGCGTTCCATTTCCATTTGACAAGACATAGGCCCAGGGGTGTCACTCATTAATAATTGTGGCATAACTGTACAGAAAATATTTAGCAAATTGAGCTCACCCACACATGCAACAAGGTCAGATTTACACTGGAATAAAGCACTGGCAGTCTCCTACTCCCAACATCAATAAAGAGGAAAAGAGAGACAGTCAGAATCTTGCTCCTGAAGTGACCAAAACTGCAAAGATGCTGAGATTTAAACAAAGTTTCCCCACAGGCAGACCTCAGAGAAGGAGACCTGTCCACACCACCTGATCCCTGAAAGCATCCGGAAAAATCTGGGTGGGGAAAGAAGTGTAGCAAGCCATGATCTTGTTTTACCTATAAAGTGCTTTTCACTAAACCCTTGGCTGTGCACATGGTAAGAGGCTGACAGCCTGACCAGACAGACTTAGAAAGCAGAGCCGGGATTTAGAACCACCATGGGGAGAACTGTCAGCAAAGCAAGCCCTTACAAAGAGGGATGTGGCCATGGGAGGATTTGTTCACTGTCCACCAAAAGACAGGAATATCTGTACTCTCCTCTCTCCCCCACACCCTCTGTGTCTCCCTTCTTTTCTCTCTCTCTCTCTCTCTCTCTCTCTCTCTCTCTCTCTCTCTCTCTCTCTCTCTCTCTCTGTGTGTGTGTGTGTGTGTGTGTGCATCATCTGTTTCTCTCTGTGTGTCTCTGTCTCTGTCTCCCCCCCCCACAGAGTTTCTGCTGTTCATTATAAATGCAAAAACATGGGGTTTACAAAGCTTCAGGTCTCTCAGCTGTAGCCAGACCAGTGAGAGAAGTGCCCATCTGTGACTATCTTCACACCACCCCTGCGAAATCTAGGGGACAAGAAGACCTGGCAATGACAGGACACTCCTACCTCTTGCTGTACCATGAACACTAAAGTCATTTGTCTGTGATCTAGGAGCCCAAGAAACTATGGCAGCTGGCTGTGTTTACAGGTGATGCGTCATATGCATATACATTGTGAAATGACTACAATAGTTAAGTTCCTTAGGCTGTCCACCACCTAGGATAAGGCCATTGCTGTGTGAGAGTAAGACTTCTCTCATAGCAGACTTCAAGTATACAACATGGTTTCAGTAACTATGGGAACCATGCTGTTCGGTAGATCTCCACAACTTACTCATCCCAAATCACTATTAGAGGGTTCAGTTAATTCACGCTTAGTATAAGTGCCAATATATATTTGGTTTGAATGCATTGTCCTGTTTAACTCTAAACCTGTTATCTTGCATTTTTGTGTATTAGTGGGGGTTTTTCCCTCTTTGAAGTTATTTAAGGGTGTTTTGTTATTTTATTTTTTTGGTTTGGGGATTTTTTTTGGTTTTTTATTCTGTCTTCCCTCCCACTATCTTGATAGTTTGGGATGTTGCCCTCCAGTTTATGAAAATGTGTCTGTGAGTTCTTAGAATTTCTCTATAAGTTGGTACCTTTACCATCTGCTGTCCAATGGAAGGCCTTCAACTTTACGTCACATAATATAAACTGCCAAAATCCATGCCATTGCTGACATTTATTTTAATTTACATATAATTTAGTCTCCAAGAAACATTGCTAATTACACATTAATCAGTATTCACTTACTTTTACCAACATATTTGTCTTTCTCTTTTCTTTATTCCATTTACATACTCTGCTTCTACCCAGAATCATTTCCTGCCATGATTAACATGTGTGCTGCAGGTCCAATGGTAATGAGTTGTCTCTTCCAGTCTATCTGAGGTACAGTATTCCATATCGTTAATGGTTTCCTTTCTGTAAGAAACCATACTATGGGGAATACTTTCAGCCTACCAGTCCGTAGGATATCACACCCTCACTACATGGAGAGTCTCCCTTTGTTGGAGCCTCCCAGAGTGTTTAGAACTTTAACCTCCCATCAGCATTCACTCTCTTTCCAGCCTTCGAGAGTACTGGGCATGGACAATAGATATATGCCTAAGTCATTTCTGAGTGGTTATAAATGCTGTTACAATTTTGTTGTGACTCTCACATATTACTGCTTAAATACAATTGATTCACGAGTATGGATCTCATCGCCTCTGACCTGTACAAAGTAATTACAGGATTTTATAATTTCCTTCTGATCCTCTACATAAACCATCATGTCATCTGAAAATAAGGCTATTACCTTAATCTGTAACTGCAAATGGTATTCCTAGCATTTCTCACTGGGAGGATGTATGGTATGAGGTCCTCACAGCAGTTAAGTGGGCATCCTGGGCTTCCCTCACTTAGAAGAAAAGCATTTGTTCTTTTTATTGTTTTTATTGAGCTTTAGATTTTTCTCCACTCCCCTTCCTTTCTTTAGCCTCCTCTCATGGTCCCCATGCTCCCAATTACTAAGGAGAACTTGTCTTTTCCTACTTCTATGTAGATTGGATCCATGTATGTCCTCTGTGTTGTCTAGGTTCTCTGGGATTGTGAATTGTAGGGTTTTTTTTGTCTTTCTGGGTCTGGGTTTCCTCACTCAATATGATGTTTTCTAGATCCATCCATTTACCTGCAAAATTCAAGATGTCATTGTTTTTTCTCTGCTGTGTAGTACTCCATTGTATAAATGTACTACATTTTCCTTATCCATTCTTCGGTTGAGAGGTATTTAGGTTGTTTCCAGGTTCTGGCTATGACAAACAATGCTGCTGTGAACATATTTGAACACATATCCTTGTACAGTTGAGCACCCTTTGGGTATATGCCTAAAGTGGTATTGCTGGGTCTTGATGTAGGTTGTTTCCTAATTTTCTGAGAAATCGCCATACTGAAATACAAAGGGGCTGTACCAGCTTGCCCTCCCACCAGCAATGCAGAAGTACTAGAAGGAAAACCTCAACCTAAGGAAGCCAACAACACCCAAAATAGCACAGACATCTGACAACCCTCCACCAACACAACTCAAAGTAGGCTGCCATTTTGTCTTGTTGACCATGTCCTTTGCTTTAGAGAAGCTTCTCTGTTTCAAGAGGTCCCATTTGTTAATTGTTGCTCTCAATGTCTGTGCTACTGGGGTTATATTTAGGAAGTTGTCCCCTGTGCCAATGCACTCAAGTGTACTTCCCACTTTCTCTTCTATGAGGTTCAGTGTGGCTGGCTTTATGTTGAGGTCTTTGATCCATTTGGACTTGAGTTTTGTGCATAGTAATAGATATGAATCTATTTTCATTCTTCTACATGATGATGTCCAGTTATGCCAGCACCATTGTTGAAGATGCTTTCTTTTTTACATTTGATATTTTTTTGCTTCTTTGTAAAAAAATCAGATGTTCGTAGGTGTGTGGATTAATATCTGGGTCTTCGAATCAGTTTCATTGGTTCTCCTGTCTATTTTTATGCCAATACCAGGCTGTTTTCAGTACTGTAGCTCTGTAGTACAGTTTGAAGTCAGGGATTGTGATGCCTCCAGAAGTTCCTGTATTTTTCAGGATTGTTTTGGCTATCCTGGGTATTTTGTTTTTCCATATGAAGTTGAGAATTGTTCTTTCGAGGTCTGTGAAGAAGTTTGCTGAAATTTTGATGGGCATTGCATTGAATCTATAGATTGCTTTTGGTAAGATTGCCATTTTTACTATATTAATTCTGCCTACCCAAGAGCATGGGAGATCTTTCCACTTTCTGGTGTCTTCTTCAATTTCGTTCTTCAAAGATTTAAAGTTCTTGTTATACAGGCCTTTCACTTGTTTGGTTAGAGTTACTCCAAGATATTTTATGTTATTTGTGGCTATTGTGAAGGGTGTTGTTTCTCTGATTTCTTTCCCAGCACTTTCATCATCTGTGTACAGGAGGGCTACTAATTTTTTTCAAGTTAATCTCATATCCTGCTACATTATTGAAGGTATTTATGAGTTGTAGACGTCCCTTGGTAGAATTTTTGTGGTCACTTATGTAAACTATCATATCATCAGCAACTAGTAAGAGTTTGACCTCTTCTTTTCTGATTTCTATCCCCTTGATCTCCTCTTGTTGTCTTATTTCTCTAGCTAGAACCTCAAGTACTATATTGAATAAATATGGAGAAAGTGAACAGCCTTGTCTTGTTCCTGATTTCAGTGGGATCATTTTAATTTTCTGTCCATTTAGTTTGATGTTGGCTGTTGGCTTGCTGTATATTGCCTTTATTATGTTTAGGATAGCTACACCAGCTTGTTTCTTTGGTCCATTTGATTGAAAAATATTTTCCCAACCCTTTACTCTGAGGCGATGTCTGTCTTTGAGGTTGAGGTTTGTTTCTTGTATGCAGCAAAAGGATGGATTCTATTTTCATATCCAGTTTGTTAGCCTGTGTCATTTAATAGGTGAGTTGAATCCATTTGTATTAAGAGATATTCATGACCAGTGATTGCTAGCTCCTGATATTTTAGTTTTCATTGTTGGTAATATTATTGTGTGTGTTTTTCCCTTCTTTGGGATTTGCTGCTGTGAGATCATCTATTGTCTGTGTTTTTGTGTATGTAGCTAACTTCCTTGGGTTGGAGTTTTTCTTCTAGCACTTTGTGGCTAGGTATTGGTTAAATCTGGTTCTGTCATGGAATATCTTGTTTTGTCCAACTATGTTGATTGAAAGTTTTACTGGGTATAGTAATCTGGGCTGACATTTGTGGTCTCTTAATATCTGCATAACACTTATCCAGGATTTTCTGGCTTTCATTGTTTCCATTGAGAAGTCAGGTGTAATTCTGATAGGTCTGCCTTTATATGTTACTTGGCCTATTTCCTTTGCAGCTCTTAATATTCTTTCTTTATTCTGTATGTTTAGTGTTCTGATATTATGATCCAGTCTATTTGGTGTTCTGTAAGCTTTGTGTATCTGCATGTGCATATCTTTCTTTAGGTTGTGAAAGTTTTCTTCTATGATTTTGTTGAATATATTTTCTGTGCTTTTGAGTTGGACTTCTTCTCCTTCTATTCCTATTATTCTTAGGTTTGATCTTTTCATGGTGTCCCATATTTCCTGAATTTTGTGTTAAATATTTGTTAGATTTAATGTTTTCTTTGACCAATGAGAGTCTATTTCCTCTATTGTATCTTCAACACTTGAGATTCTTTCTTCCATCTCTTATATTCTGCTGTTTATGCTTGCATTTGTGGTTCCTGATCATTTCTTCATAATTTCCATTACTATATTTCCCTTAGTTTGTATTTTCTTTATTGTCTCTATTTTGGTTTTCAAGTCTTGAATCATTTCTTTCATCTGTTTTGATTACTTTTTCTTTGTTTCTTTAAGGGGTTTGTTGATTTCTTCCAATTTTTGTCCTTTATTTCTTTGAGGGAATTTTTCATTTCCTCTTAAAGGGCCTCAAATATCCCCCTAAAGTTAATTTTTAGATAGGTTTCCTCTGCTTCATCTATATTTGGGTGTTCAAGTCTTGCTGTTGTTGATGTCGTGTTGCTCTTTTTAGTGTTGAGTGTGTTTTTTGTTGTTGTTTGTTTTGTTTTGTTGCTTTGTTTTTTGTTTTTCAAGACAGGGTTTCTCTGTAGCTTTTGGAGCCTGTCCTGGAACTAGCTCTTATAGACCAGGCTGGCCTCGAACTCACAGAGATCTGCCTGCCTCTGCCTCCTAAGTGCTGGGATTAAAGGTGTGTGCCACCACCGCCCAGCTTGAGTGTGTTCTTACCTTGTCTACCCATCTTTTCCTCTGGTTAGTGTAGTTGGGGCTGTGTCTCTAGTGATCAATCTTCCAGGTGCCAATTGATCCAAGGCTCAGATGGTTGCTCCTCGTGGTGCAGTCAGGGCCATGGTTCCAGTCACCCTGGAGGTCACTTGCTATTCCCAGAAGTTGCTCAGCACTCCCAGAGGTTGCTCTGCAATCCCTGGCATCTTTAGGGCCTGCTCCCACAGAGGTCACTGTCTTGGACCTGCTCTGGCAGAGGTCACTGACTTGGGACTGCTCGGGCCAAGGTTGCTGGCTCGGGCCTGCTCCCTCGCAGGTTGCTGATTCATGCCTTGTCCCACAGAAGTCTCTTGCTCAGGCCTACTCCCTCAGCGGTGGCTCCCTTCTCCCTGTTCCTGTGGAAGTCATTGCCTCAGGCCTGCTCTTGTGGAGGTTGCTTCCTTGGACCTGCTCCTGTTCTGGTGGAGGTCACTGGCTCAGGCCTGTTCCCACAGATGTTGCTGGCTTGGGCCTGTTCCTGTGGAGGCCCCTGGCTTGGGCCTGTTCCCTTTGTGGTTACTCCTTGTACCTTTTCCCCTGGAGGTCTGCCTCAGTTCTGTTCCTGTAGATGGAGGTCCCTGGCTTGAGCCCAGTCCTGAAGAGGTCCCTGGCTCGGGCCAAGCATTTGTTCTTTCACCATTTGTCATGCTGCATGGACTTATAGGTGTTCCTTGTCAAGTTCAGGAGTCCCTAGTCTTAATCACAATTAAGAGTATTGACTTTTGTTAAATGTTTTTTCTCCATTTATGTTATGATTATCTGAAGTGCTTCTTCTGTAGTTTATTATGATGAATTATGTTAACTAATCAATATTCTAATATTGAGCCAACTTTTCACCCTTAGAATCAGTCTCACATTACACGCTGTGTAATTTTTGGTGACTATATCTGAGAGCTGTTTGTTTACATGTTTAAAATTTTGCTGCATATTCATGAAAGATTTCTGCCTGTATTTCTTAGTACCTTCTTCACCTGGTTTTAGTGTCAAGGAGCATATTGTATAGTATTGGTTGGTTGGTTGGTTGGTCGGTCAGTCAGTCTTTGAAACAAGATCTCAATGGACAATTCAGACTGACCCCAAGTGTGCAGTCCTCCTGCTTCAACCTCAGCACTGATTACAGGCATGTGTCAACCATGTCCAACAATGATTGGTTTGAGTGTAACTCAGTTCATTCTCTTTGATGCTTGTTTTGGGTGTTACAGTGCATACATTTCCTTTTCAATGCTTACTGGTATTCAGATTTAACTACCTTTAAGAAAGCATATACATCTTACCTTCTTCCCTATTCTCCACCATTCATCTGGTTGTTTTAAATACTCTACAGACACTGAAACAAACTATGTAACTTTTGGTCTCTGGAGAAGAAAAGCTTATTTTACCCTATCCCACCCTATTTTTCTCTTTATAGTTTGAGAAAAGGAAAATTTTCATTGATATCTGGGAATGTGTAGTACACACAGACACACACACATCTGTTTTCTGCCTTTCTGAGCTTCTGTTCTAAAGTGAACTTCCTTTCCAGGTCGCCTGAACTGGTGGTCTACTGTGTGCACAAGCTGTAAAAGGCTTCTTCCTTTGGCCACGACGGGGGATGGGAACTGCCTCTTACATGCCGCCTCACTGGGTAAGCACCCCAGCACCAGCAAAGGCCAGCAAGGCTCTGGTTCTACCTGATGCATGGTTAACAAATAGAGCCACTCTTGCTGCTGTCATCTGAATGCCTGTGGCATCCTGGGCCTTCTAGTCAGGCTGGGTTGATGACAAGACAGAGCACTCTGGGGTAAACGCCTGTCTTGCTAAGAGACCTTGAGCAGGAGCTTCAAGGTCAGCAGGTAGATGGGTACTCTGGAGCAATCTACCAGGACTTCCTAGGGAATGCTGGATCTTTACTGAGACTTGAGAACTTGAAAGAATAGAAGACACTGTAGGCAGGAGCCAGCACAGACAAAGCGCCAAGGCAGAAATCACGGGGTGTTCAGAGGCAGACCTATGCTGGATGAGGCTCCACCAGAAAGACTTGGGAACAGTGTGTGGCACAGGGTAGTTTGCTGGCTGCCTGTGGACAACAGTCTGTGATGAGAAGACAGATGTAGGAATGCTCAGGTAACCACAGTTAGTTACAGAGCACATGCATTCGCTACCTTCCCCAGGGAACCGCATCAGCAGATGCACAGCTGTGCATGGCAATATTAGATAACTCACAGTCTCCACGAACTTTCTAGAATCTCTGTCCTCCAATGCACAGGGTTGATACCATGTGACAGGCAAGTCTAGATTTGCACCAGGGCCCTGAACATCAGATCTACAGCTCTTCCTCAGTCCTAGAGGACTGTCTCTGTCAAGGGAACAGGACTCCTGGATAAGAGCATAGCTCTTATTAGGCAAGATATCTTCCTAGTTAAATGTGACCTGACCAAGGGCCAGGCCCACACCTTATTTAGACCAAAGTGGGGCTTGCTCAGTACAAGGCAGGCTGAGGATGCTGAAAAGATCTCTGAGCACTTTGCTCAGAGAGGCCCTGAAACTAGAGACTAGTGTGTGTGATGGCAACAATAGGAAAGACAAAGGTTGTACTCCCTGCTTCCTCCCTACAACAGGGGCAGCACATTCTGCCACTCCCATTGGGCCTATGTGGTGATATGCCCCTTTAATATCAGCACTAGGAAGCAGGTAGCTATAGTTCAAACCCAGCCTGTTCTACATAGTGAGTTCTAGGATAGCCAGGGTTACACTGTGAGACCTGCCTCCAAAAAAAACGACAAAAACAAAGGCTGCCAAGAAACAGACTTGGTCTTCTCCAGGGTTGAGCTCCCTAAAGATTATCCAATCCCAAACTGTCAGCCCTAGATATATATACAAATAAACAACACTAAGTGAACTCAGCAGGTGGTATCTATACATACCTATGTGTATATGTAACAATAAAAAAGATAGGAGGCCATGAATCTGAGGAGGACCTGGAGGGAGGAGACAGGAGAAAATGATGTAAATACAGTACTCATATGAAATTCTCAAAAAAATGTTAAAAATCTCAAAATAAAAGATTATTTAATTTTTTTAAATTAAAAATTTTTTTTAAAAAGTCTGCTTCCCAGCAACTTTCTTGGTTAGGTCTCACTTCTCAAAAGTTCCACAGCTTCTCAAAACTGCCATCTGGGGACCAAACATCCAATCACCTGAACTTGTGGGGAAAATTCACATACAAGCTCTGACAGGAATCCCCATTTTGCCTGTTAAATCACTTGCAAGCTTCTACAGTCATTATATATACTGAGACATGTGTTTTCCAGTATGGCAGATGATAGTGCCATGGATTATGGAATACTTGAAATATAGCTGCTACCAATAGAATCACTATGTAATTCTAAAATGCACCTAGACTTTGAAGGCATCATAAACAACATAAAATGTCATATTCTTAATAATTATATACTTAAAATGATATTTTGATATGTTGAACTAAATGAAATTTGTTATTAAAACTCAAAACAAAACATTAACTATGTAATTACTTTATTATAATGAGCTTACAATTAAAAAATTTTAGATTGGCTAGGTTAAGGTAGCCACTCAAATACTATACATCTCAAACTTTGTATCTCAGTAAACTTCTATATAAGGTTTTACACTTTCACTATCAATTACATATTTATGGAGTTACTCGCCACAAAAAGAAGAAACAAACTATGGCGAAGTTGAAAACAGAAGGAAGGAAGGAGGGACAGAGACAGCTGACCTGAGCTTGTGGGTGCTCACAGACTGAGGACTGACAGCTAGGAAGCTGGCATGGGACTGACCTAAGCCCTCTGCATCTGGGTGACAGTTGTGTAGCTTGCTCCTCTGTAGGGTCCCTAGCAGTGGGAAGAGGACCTGGCCCTGATGCATGGGCTGGCTCTTTGGAATCTGTTCCCCATGGTGGGATGCCTTATTCAGCCTTGAGCAGCGAGGAGGAGCTTGGTCCTGCCTCAACTTGATGTGCCATGCTTTGTTGATTCTCATGGGAGGCCTTTCCCCATGCGAATGGAGACAGAGGAGGAGTAGATGGAGAGGGCGGATAGAAGGGAGATGGGGGGAGGGAACAGGAGTAGAAGAGGGAGGGGAAACTGAGGTTGGTTTGTAAAATAAATTTAAAATGGTGAATAAATAAAGAAGAAGGAAGGAGGAAAGAAAGGAAGGAAAAAGAAGGAATTCACTCTGTGGCTGGCATTACTCATAAGAAAACTAACATCACTGCACCCAACCCCCACCCAACTCCACCCAGGCCCACCTGTACCCCACCCTCACCCCACCCTGAGGGCCACTATCCATACTGGCACATATTATAGTCCTACCATGTTCACTTCCGAATCCTACATTTCCACTTACTTTTTTCAACGTGTCTTTTTGTTTTTAATTGACAAATAATAGTTGTACATCTTTATGGAGGGTAGCCCCTTCTAGCCTCTGAGACAACTGCACGTGCATGCATGTGTTCTGTATGCTTGCATGCATGCCTGCATGTACACAAAAATAAATCGTTTTTGAAAAATAAATGACAGTTGTGCTGGAGGCAGGTAGGCAAATATGTTTGAAACAAGGAAACCCTGTGTGAGAAAGACCTTCAAAGAGCTATGGAAGCAGAGCCTTCCAGGGAATGCCAAAAGGTGGGGGGAAAACGTGTCTAAAGATGAGAGAGGAACAATGGTAGTTATTTGTCTCCATCCATGCTGTAGAGAAAGACACACACCCGAGATGGTGCTATACCCACGGTAGTCTTTGGTTATTGCCTATCTAGAGATCACAGACCACAGTCAACTGCAGTCATAATCCAGAAGCCCCCAGTTAGTTTGCAAGCTGGCCTGTTTCTTTTCTGCCTTATCCCCTCCATCATGGGCCTCACCACCTTTACAAACACTTGCCTTTTCTCCAGTGCACCAATGCCTGGGAAGAGCCTTCTGCCTGGCATGGCAACTCAGCTCCCTCCTTCACCCATGTGAACCTTTTCTGGCTATCTCCATCCACTCACACCATCATGAATGCACATGTCGTACTGCTCTTACCTGCTTTGTCTCCCCTTGTGCTGTGAACATGGTTCATTATGTGCTATTTAATAGCTACCTCGCCTCTTACTTCTCTACAGTATATGCTCACAGATTGTAGGAACTTTTTTTCTGCCATGAATATCCCCAGCACTTGTGATGGATGGATGGATGCATGCATGCATGGATGCATGGATGGATGAAGGTGAGTGTGATTGGGCTGGATGGTAAAGAGGTGAGTGGGTGAGTAGATGGATACAGAATGAAGAGATGGATAGATACATAGGTGAATGGGTGAGTGAGTAGGTAGGTGGATGGATGGTAGGTAGGTATCTGGGTAGATGGTATAAAGCTGGGTGGGTGCATGGATGGATGCATGGATGCATGGATGGTAGAGCGGTGTAAGAGTGTTGATAGCTTGATGAATTCTCCTTTTCCCCTGCAGCCATGACTGTAGTTTATCTCAATGTTCTTCTCATTGGTTAGGTCCCAGCCACCCACAGTATGTACTCAGTGATAGATGGTTCTTCGTTTTAGTCCCTTATCATCTAGCTCAATGGAGTCTTTCTCCCAGGAAACAAGGTCCCTGTAATGCCCCAGACATGTGCAGTGGTACCAAGTGACACTGCTACTCAGAGAGCTCAGATGCCCTGTCCTAGAACTTCACATATCATCTCTAGTGGGCCTTAGGGGAGCCAGAATCCTATTGGCCTTGCAGATATGGGGCCCTCCATGAGGATATGTCACCAACTTGTCCCCATCTTTCTCACCCAACACAAGACCTATGGTGAGCACTTGGCCTCCCCAGAAAAACCTGCAGGAGGTGGCAGGTGGCCTTAGGTCCCAAAGAGAGACAGCACTCACCCTTTACCTGCTGTTGTTGTGTTAGAACAGGAAGTACCGTTTCATTCCCATAGCTGAGCTGATGGGAAGCACACTTATAGCATGGGGTGGGGAGGCTGCATGTCTGTGCAGAGACAGCTGCCTGGCTTCCTGCGTGCCCATGTGGGAGGTCGGCCTGCTGGGCTGTGACCCTTTGGGTTTCCTTAGGCTAATCTCTCCCTCACCTCCCTTCCTTCTTTGTCCCTCATGGCCTTCTGGCTGCAGGAATGTGGGGCTTTCACGACCGGGACCTAGTTTTGCGGAAAGCTCTCTATACCATGATGAGGACAGGCGCTGAGCGAGAAGCCCTGAAGCGGAGGTGGAGGTGGCAGCAGACACAGCAGAACAAGGAGGTTTGTACCCACCTCTGCTGGAGACAGGATCCACATCAGGAGCAGCCGCTGACTGTGCTATATAGTCCGGGGAGCCTTGTTGCAACAACGCAGCCCAGGGGGACCACGGCACATTCCTACTTACACCCGCCATGCTGGTGCGCTTAGGAAAGAGCCTTCCTTCACTTTAACAGTGCCCCAGCACCGATCATGAATCATATAGTCATGCACTGATCTGAGATGCTCTTGGCCCCTCGATCTAGAGGAAATCTCAGCAGCCCCTGGCCATGGTGACATTACCACTTTTCTCCACTAGAAGAATCTGCCAATATTGGGGGTAAAATGGCTTGATGGCCCTTTAAACTGTGCCTTGATCAGCCCCGACCAGGTTCACTCATTCTAACATACACCCAGGAGTGGCCTTGATGATTAGAAGCCTCCCAACAGCTTTGAAATCAAGGGCCGGAATTTCTTAAAACACATAAGAATAACCATCAGGGGACACTAACAGATGTGTCCAGCTGGGTCCTAGTGGGGCTCAGGTCAAGCTGGGTGGATTGGTACTGCTGCCTTGGTGGGAGGAGGGGGTGAAGGCAGGTAACAGTGGCTGCCTCCTGAACCAGCTTCCCTTCGCGCCAGTCAGGGCTGGTGTACACTGAGGAGGAATGGGAGCGAGAGTGGACAGAGCTGCTAAAACTGGCCTCCAGCGAGCCTCGCACACACTTCAGCAAGAATGGCAGCGGCACGGGTGGTGGGTGAGTGCTGCCCTGCTCTCCATGGGTCTTCCAGAGCTCCTGGCCACTCAGGGCCTCAGAGAGCTTGGGGAGGAGGGTAAATGACCCTGCATGCTAGCCAGATAGCAGAAGACAGAAAGCGTACGTTATAACTGAGGCGACATGGGCGGCGAGGGGAGGCTAGACACATGTACCCAAGCTCTCTACACATAAGTTCATGTGAGCTGCTCAGCCCTGTCTCCCTCAGGCTCATCATACAATGCAAACAGTAGTAATAGGGGATTCAGGGCATAGTCAGACCTGGAGGTGGTCTGTGACAGTGGCCGTTGCCACAGCTGTCATTGCATACACAGGACTGTGAAAACACCTGCTACTGTTTGTAGAGTTTTTCTTTAATCGACTTAGAGTGTGGTTTCAAGTCACACTGAAAGCAAGAAATCATCAAACCACCCAGTGCTTCCCCAATGGACTCCATGACTATTATGTATGTTCTTAGTACAAAGGCCTTGCACACTGTATGCACTCAAGAAAAGCTTGCTCCTGCAGGTCAGCTCCAGCATTCCACTGTGGGATGAAGAGCAATCTGGACCAACAGGCACATTTGGCCATGAAATTTCAGAAGATACATTCTTTGATTTTTGCTCTTTTATCCTGAAGTAAAAGGTCCCACCCCAGAAAAGTTCTCTGCCAAAGCATGAAGAATGAATACTGACACCAAGAACACAGATCTGCATGTCTCCTGGCCAGTCTCAGATTTGCAGGCCAGGAAAGCTTCTGGGCTCTCAACACCTCACCACAGTGAGCCTGGTGCCCACTGGGCCTAGCCCTCTCAAGCTAGAGGACGCATTCCAACACAGCCAACATAGCCGTTCCACGTCAGTCCTGATAGTCCAGCCTGTGTCCAGGCAGACATATTTTTGTGCAGTTGAAGATTTGTTCCTGAAAACTTAGCTTTTCTCTGTTCCATGCCCTCCAAGTCCCAGGCGTTCCTTCCAGTCCAATGTTTCTTTCACTGTTGAACTTCCCACACTTGCCAAGGAGAAAACCAAATCTCTTCTGGGGAAACACAGGTGGGAGAAAAGAGAATAGTAGCAATCAGCATGATGGTCTGTTTCCCATCGCTATCACAAGTGGCCTGACACTTGGCACTCCTGAAGGGGAAAAGCGCATTATATTGTTTAGGGAATAAGAAAAAAAAGTGCATACAGTTCTTTTAGTGCTTCTTACCTCAGTAGTCTGAATCTTCAGATGTGGAGCCTACAGATACAGAGATCTATATGTTTTCATGGGGAAGGGGTAAATATATGTGCATTTTCATGTGTACAGGCACATGGATGCATGGAGAAACCCAAACTCAGTGTCTGGTGTCTTCCTCAATCGCCCACTTCTTTGTTTATTGAGATACTTTCTCTCGCTGCACCTGGAGCTTACCATCTCTGCTAGCCTTAGCTAGCCAGCTAGCCCTGGGAATCCCACATCTGTATCACAAGTGCTAGGGTTACAGCAACCACCATGCCTGCCTGCTTTCATGCCTGGGTTCTGAGGACCATAACTCCAGCCCTCACAAGCACAATCACTGCACCAATCTGCCCAGCCAGAGCTATTTGGTTCAGGCAAAAAACGTTTTAGACGTTCTTCTTCCACTCTCTTTTCTAAAAAAAAAGCAAAAAAAAAAAAACTCTATCTTCAAGCCATTCAGTGGATAAAGCAGGGTAGGGTCTGCAGTGGGTGGGGAATGGAGGAGCACAAAGGGCTGTAGCAAGTGCCAAGGCCAGACAGGGTGGAGAGGGGAAACTGAGGGTTGGCACTCACTATTGGGGATGGCAGCCAAAATGGGACACTGCTTACAGGCCAGGAGACGCCTTCAAATGAGTAAGAATGGTGGAATCATTCCAGGCAGTTTCCCAGTGTACAGGAGGAAGTTATAAGAAGGATGAATGTAATAAGGATTAGACGGGAATTGAGAGTACTAGTGAGCTTAGCATGTCCTGTGGCCACTGTGGTAGATGACTCACAGGCACATAAAGAGGACGGTAATGTGTGAATATGATCCATCTTCTTGTTCCAGAGAACAAGGAAATAATCCAAAAGAATGACAAGGGGATATCAGAAAAACACAGACCAAGCTGAAATAGGTGAAGAAGACCAAATTAAAGCATATTTGAGCATCATAATATCACAAATGGATTATAAATCACAGTTCTATCAACAAGCTTGTGAAATAACAGAGATGTGCAGGGGTTCCGAGTTCCCCTGTGGATTGTGTGTTAATTACAGAGGTGACCTGAGCAGCTCTGTGAGGGTGTGGCTGGAAGAAGAGCCAGCAACCTAGGCCCCAACAGTGACCAGGTCCACCTCCATCTCCCACCACCTGAGAGGACACTGAGGGATGACTTGGCAAACCCTAGTCTAACGTCATAGAGACCCAGGCTGAGAAAGTTCCACCTGCCCTGTACTCCTCAGCATCTCAGAAGTGCCATGGTTGTGGAAATACCAAGCAGCATTGCAAGCTAAAGGAGATTGAAGAGACCTAAGAGAAAGCAACCCATGACCCTGAGCTGGGTCCTACATCTTCAAGGTGTTGCCGGGACCACTGTGAGCAGGCCTGGTGGCTGGATGTTAGCACTTCATTTTGATGGCTGTGTCCTGAAGTGTCAAAGGTGGCCATGTAAACAAGAAGCACTCTGACCCCTCTCAGAATAAAGACATGGAAGGCTAGAGAATAACTTGCAGACGGTTCTGTGTGGCGTTTTATGACTTCTGACTGCTGCCACATTTTCAAGTATTAAGTAAAGTTTGTTGGCCACCAAAGAAAAAAGCAAGAGGAAGGAAGGAGGGAGGGAGGGAAGGAGGGAGGGAAGAAAGAGAGAGGGAGAAATCAAGAAAGGAAAGGAAGGAAGGAAAGGGAAAGAGAAAGAAAGGAAGGAAAGAAAGAAAGAAAGAAAGAAAGAAAGAAAGAAAGAAAGAAAGAAAGAAAAGAAAGAGAAAGAAAAAAGAAAAAACAAACTGTAATGTAACATGGGATCTCCCCCAAAGGCCTGGTGCATTTCTTAGGATTTACAGCCTTTGTTCTAGGAGTGATGGAGAGAGTTGGTCCAGCACTCTGCACATGAAACTCATTCCCAGCCATCCCTGCTCCCTTGCTGTCTTTGGGGAACTGATTCCAGGATCCCTAGGATACTGACAACTATAGAGTCTGTCGCCTCCTGCTTTACACTGTCATCACA
Organism: Ondatra zibethicus; assembly: GCA_004026605.1. Classification (NCBI taxonomy): domain Eukaryota; kingdom Metazoa; phylum Chordata; class Mammalia; order Rodentia; family Cricetidae; genus Ondatra; species Ondatra zibethicus. The sequence goes on from PVIU01021892.1 coordinate 27,212, forward strand.
TCTAGGAGACTTACACAAGGTCCCACCATCTAGGAGCTCTGGCTCTCTTCCCTTGGAGGGTGGCCCTGTTGTTGAGGGACATCTAGGTCAGTCTTCTGCCCCAGTGTCTCACAGGCTGGATGACAGCAATTCTTGGGGTCTACTCTACCCACAAGGCAAGGCAGGAGCTTGGACCCAGGCTGCGGAGGCTGAGTGTGCAGCTGTGCGTTCAGCCTCCTCCTCCCCTCAGGGTGGGATTCAGGCAGCTTCTTCATGACCTCCACCCAGGAACTGTTCCTGGAAGGTTCCTCAGATCCTAGTAAACAGGGCCCAGTGTTTGGGGTGCTCAGTCCCTACTCAGAGTCCCTGTCTTTTCTGTTCCCCACTCCAGTCTAGTCTCATGACAAGATCACTTTGTTTTATTTCCTAGTGTGGACAACTCTGAGGATCCTGTGTATGAAAGCCTGGAAGAGTTCCATGTCTTCGTCCTAGCCCACATACTACGGAGACCCATTGTGGTGGTGGCAGACACCATGCTAAGAGACTCTGGTGGTGAAGGTAGGATCCTCAAGGAGCTGTATTTAGTGGTGATCCAGAAAGGGTGACATCTACCTGTACAGAGGCAGAGTCATCATGTTGCTTTAAGACATACACAAAGATAGCATTTCTTCTTCCTCCAGCACAGCATCGATCACCTGCCCTGCATGAAACCAGCAGGAGGACTATGAGAAATCTGGCCAAGCACCACAGACAGCACAGATCCCTATGAAAGCCCCAGGCCCTGTTCCAGAAGTTCCACAGGATAGTGTATTAGAGAGGAAAGGAAGGAGGGCGGAGTGTGGAGGCTCTGAAGGGTAGTGAAGAGTCAGGAACTGCAGGGGTAGCCAAGCAGCTGTTGTCTGGCCACTGAGAGCCTCGTCCATGCATGACCTCTTGGATGACCCCTCCCTCAGCACTGGATACAATCTTCCCCAGATAGATAAGTGCACTGAAGCCCCCAGTAAGGCTGGACAATATCCCCATCCAGGTTGAGCCAGAGACGGCGTAGACCCTCACATGTCATCCCTTTGCCTGAAGCTCCTGCCAGTCCAAGGAGCTATAGTAAGGATGTCTGAAACTCCACAGAGCTGGCCATGCTCTGAAGAGGCAGAAAAGAGGGAGAACCAGGAGAGATGTCACCAGGTCCCTGCCCCCCTCAGCAGACCCCACTCCCAGCACTTTCCCCAGTGTGGTTCATTTTCCATTCTCCCTGGTGGCACCAATGCAATCCAGTTCACTCTTGCTGCCGTGTTTCCTTGTTTGTCACTTCTAAAGATGGCATTGTCCACAACATCTCTTCACCTCTCCACTGCGGCATGCCAGTGAAGTGACCCTGTGACATTTCACTTGGCTTCACTTACATTTAAATCCATCCCATAATAGAAGTCATAAATGTCTTGGAGCCCTGATGGTCAGGCCTCAGTCTTCATGCCAGAGAAAGACCAACATGGCCGTGGCTGCTCTGAGGGCAAGGGCTAGCAGAACGTGCATCCGTGCATCCTGCCCAGCTCTCTTTGCCTGTTGCCAAGCACCAGAGCCAGCAGTCCTCTGGTCCATGTCCCTTCTCTTTATTACAGCCCTCAAAACAGGATGCTTATGTGGACAGAATCATCCTGCCCAGTACAGACTGAGTGAAGGTGGGGGCAGGGGGATGACTGAGAGATCCTCAGGGACCATTCTAAAGGCCCCTGCGCTCTGCACTAAGGAGGGTACAATTCCAACTCTGAGGCCAGAGACAATGTTCTTCATGATCAAACCCTAGCTGCTAGGCTGGTGGGGTTGGCCCAGTGGGTAGACTGCTTGCCTGGCATGGGTGAAGCCCTGGTTCCATTGCAGCCGTGCATTAAATGGGCATGGTGGTACATGCCTGTAATTCCAGCACTCAGGGAGTCAAGGGAATTGGAAGTTCAAGGTCATCCTCAGCCACGTAGTGAGTCAGGTCTACATGAGACCCTATTTCAGTCAGTGGGGGGGGGGAAGGAAGAAACGAATCAGCTACTGCTTGGGGCTGGCTTCTCTTCCCTTGTTCTTCATAAGAACATGAACAGAATGGTGTCTCATCACGCAAAGACAGCGTCTCTACTTCTCACGTTCCACCCGACCAGCACCGGAGCTCTCTGACTGCTCCCTTCTGTTCCGTACAAGCTGTTTTCAATACACACCAGGCACACTCAGGAAATGTAGGTCCTGCCTACGTGTGAACATTTCAGTGACACCAGAAGAGAAAGGACAGCATAGACTTGTAGACAAGCTAGTGGGTGATACTTCTGACCGTCTTGGGCAATGGTCTTAGCCCTGACCCTGCCGCTCTTTTGTCTATGGTGTGGCCCCCAGGAGCAGGCTACCCAGGCAGATCACCATGGAAACCTTCAGTCCTGGCCCTGAGCACTAATTCTGTTCCCCTATTCCCTCTCCCTGCATCAACCCACTCCTCCCTTTCCCACTCTTGCCCTCCAACTCTACCCGTGTCTATGTCCACAGCATTTGCACCCATCCCATTTGGAGGGATCTACCTGCCCTTGGAGGTGCCTCCCAACAGGTGCCACTGTTCGCCCCTGGTTCTGGCTTATGATCAAGCGCACTTCTCGGCCCTTGTGTCCATGGAACAGAGAGACCAACAGAGAGAACAAGGTTTGTCCAGCTTCTGAGACACAAAGGGGTAAGGTGGGGTGGCGGAAGTGCTGGAGATGGGTATGTGTGGACAACCGCCTAGAGCACATGCACACACAAGGAGCAGCCATGGTTTCTGCACAGCCATGCTCAGTAGGCACGCATATGTGTTGACTGGCAGAGATAATGGGCCACCTAAACCACTTCGGAGATAAGCGATGATGCCACTGCCTGTACTTAGCTGTTGGTTTCTGTCACGGGCATGTGTAAACTTTCTATATTATAATTAATTTTAACTGACACATGTATGTATTTCAGTGTACATACTGTGTAGTACACTAGTCAGGGAAAACGTATCTATGTCCTCCAACATTTATTACTTCTGATGTTGAAAATGTTCAAAATCCTCACTTCTAGCCTTTTGAAATACATGTTGTCTGTGTCCTTAGAGGGATTTTTAACTGTAAAACTAATTATCACTAATGTTCTGTGTGAATTTATATATGGATGCAATCCACCTTAGATGGAGTTGGAAAACAAAATCCCTTCTGGGCAAGTACTGGCAAGCTGTGGCCCACCATTTAGTTTGCAAATAGTTTTAGTGGCACACAGCCAGACTCATTGCCTGACATTTTCCCTGTGGCTGCTTTGCAATGGGACAGCAGAGTGAGTGTGTGTGTGTGTGTGTGTGTGTGTGTGTGTGTGTGTGTGTGTGTGTGTGTGTGTGTGTGTGT
>PVIU01021893.1:0-30544 GCA_004026605.1 Ondatra zibethicus
CTATCTCTTCTGCATGTATTAACTTTTTGAGAACCGAGTCTTTTTGAATGCACTCCTTCCTAGGCCAGGAGGGATGGGGGTGGGCCTTGGACTTCCAATAGGGCAGGGCACCATGCCCTCTTTCAAGGAAGAAGGGGGAGGGAGGAGGGGTGGGGGGTAGTGGGAGGGGACCGGGAGAAGGGGAAGAAAGGAAAAAAAAATTTTTTTATCTTTAATTATGTTCTTGAATGGAAAAAATAAAACAAAACAATGTATGGAAAAAAAAAAAAAAAAGAATCGCTGTGGTCATGGTGTCTCTTCACAGCACTAGAACACTAAGATACCTTACAAGCCTGTTTATAAGTAGATCTGGATAGGATGAATAGGGACAGGGGCTGTGAGTAGTAAAGAAAGGGGAAACCACAATTGGGATATATGTGTGCGAAAAAAGTCATTTTCAATTAAAGGAAAAAAAATACCTGATAATTATAAACTGGCAGCTGATACCCAGTGATGAACTGAACTGGTGAACTTGGATAAGGAGGGTATGCCTGAGAATAAAATTCACAGAAAAATTGGATTAATAAATTTGAGAAAATGAGAGAGTATCATTCACAATACAACAAAAAAGTAATTTTTTCTCTTTTTCTATATATATAGCAATTCAGGAGTCTAAAAGATTGGCTTTATGAGAAAAATATTTCTTGTCAAATGATAACCCACTGCACAGGAAGGAGGAAAAAGACAACTTAAACGACTTCTTTTCTAAGCCAAAATTCACTTTTGGAAGTTGCTGTACAATGATTATTGACTCCGTTCTAGTAGGGGAGTTCAATAAATAACATCTTCTGTTTCTTTATGAAAATACCTTCGCAGAATATGCACTCATAGCAATGTTAACAGAACTGAGAAGCTCTAACTTTTCTACAGCCTCATTTAATTTCTGAAAGTTAAGGGAATTACAATCTGAAACTGGAAAAATGGTTAAATCATTGTTTTCTGACCTGGGCTGGTTCACCCCTCCTTAGGCAACCTGGTGGTCCCCTGCTCCTGGGAGATTACCATATTGATGCCAAACTTAGTAAGGACACCTGATCGGCATAGCTCACTACAGCCCAGAACTCCTGGACTCAAGCGATCCTCCTGTCTCAGCTGGCGAGCGCCACCACACCCAGCTAAATCCTTGTTTTCTATACTTCAGTATTTATTAACTAAAAGCAAGTAGTAGCACACACAAATGCCTTATATCAGTAATGATTCACAATAAATATTAGAAGTATAGATTTTCTTCTAAGTCATAATTTGAACAAGAAAAATAAGGCAAGATGCAGTCTATATTCCACATACAAGAAATAAATATGATTTTACTGTTTGTTTCTTTTTTTGCCAAAAACAGTCTCTAAAATTGAAAAGCATAAAAGTAAAATGCACCAAGAATGTTATTTAGCATAAATAGGCATAATAAGCATGAAATTTTAAATATTAATCCAGTTCAAATTAAATTCAAGAAACTTATGATGCATAGATAAAACCTATCAATTTTAAAGCTAAAATAAACCCAGATGTCAACAACCTACATGAGGAGGCATTTGGAATTCACTGCAGGTCAAACACAGATGAACTGATCTTCTTTGGGAAGAACCAACTAAAAGGCCATGCAAAGCTGTTCCTGAACATTTAAAGACCTTGCTCAACTTGAAAAAAGCCAACAGTAAAATTCTCCTGTATATACTTTATGTGTCTGAAATATAAACTTTGGAAAAAAGGAATATGTCCAATGTGACTACCAAGGTTCTAGGATAAAGCCTTACAAACTACACAGAGGCAGATTTTATCTCAGCATAAGGAAAACAGCAATTAAGAATGAGAATAAACAAAAGAAACAAACTCCTCCCATTTCATGTATTCCAATAAGAACTGGACTATATTACACTTAACATCCAAACCATGCATATGATTTCAGAGCTTAAAAAGACTTAACAAACCTAACAACAAGAATGCAGGCCGTTATTACCTGAACATACTGAGTTATAGGATTCATCATGGTTGGAGGCTGAATGTATGTCTCAGCATTTGGACTACTCCAAACACTCTGAAACTGTGGTGGAGGAGGAGGATTAAAAATCAAAGGGCGTGGCTGCACATGGTAAGTACCTTTAAAAGAAACAAGAGAAAAACTTACATCGAGTTCTCTGAAAACCTAAACAGTTTTATCAAGAACAATTTCTAGTTTTACTCACATAAATTTTGTTTCCTGATTGCAGGGCCCAGTTTCAGCTTTTTACCATGAAAATTTATCTGTGACTAAAAACAGTAACAAATGATAATTTAATCCTTCATTTCCAAGACTTGTGCAAGTACTACTGTGCTCAGCCTTAGAACTCTAATCAAAGCATCCCAAAGCAGCAAGTTAAATTTTGTAAAGCCATTCATCCCATTTCTAACTCTGTCTCTAGCAGGTTCTGTCAAACTACGTAAAATTACATTTTGGCCGGGTGGTGGTGGCGGCTCACACCTTGGGAGGCAGAGGCAGGCAGAACTCTGTGAGTTCGAGGCCAGTCTGGCCTACAGAACTAGTTCCACGACAGCCTCCAAAGCTACAGCAAAACCCTGTCTCAAAAGACAAAAATTAAAAGAATTTTTTTTTTAAACAGAAAGGAAGCCTATTTTTCTCTGTATTTTACATTAGACTGAATATCCAGTACTTTTCAACTCTAAAGCATTGCTAAAGAAATTTTCTGTAAGACTATTACTTACTTCTACTATCTTCTGCACATCCACGTCATTATAAAATGAAACAAATCCATAGCTAGAAAGTAGATAAATGAAATACAAAATTGTAACTACATAGTTCCGTGATTTACACCATCTAATATTCTATAAAATAGCAGAAATGGTGATAATGGAAGATGAATATACTGTCATAAACATGCTGAGACATAGACAGCAGATCCTCTATAAATACCACTTTGTTTTCTTATTCTAATGTCAGAATGGGCTAATATTCATTAACAAAGATCATGTAAGGCAAGACAGCTAAAATTTAAGATTCTGTGAAATGTACAACAAGAATCTAATAACCCGTGTTATTAGATTTGTGTGAAGTTAGGAAACACCAAAATATAAATACTAGGAAAATGGACTGATTAAAAGAACCTTTTATCCATAAAATAATCAAAAGCAAAATATTTCATTAATGTTAGAATGCCCACTTTGAGACTTATCTGATATCCGGGCATCTCTCCAGCCATGCTCAGTTCTATAAACAGTAGCTATAGAAAATATGTTTACGTACCCCTTCGACACACCAGTTCGATCAGTGATTATCTTCACTTCTTTTACTGAGCCATATCTGGCAAAGAAACTCCTAATTTCGGTTTCATCCATCTATGAGAATAAATGAACTCCAAGAGTAAAAACTAAGCATTCAAGATTTCTAATTGTATTGTGAAAAAGAGATTTGATTATATGCAAGTCAATCTCTGGTATCCCGAAATTACTCTACCTTGGTGAGTGTAGTTTTAGTCTCTATGGGTTAAAACCAAAACTGCATAAAATTTACAACGAAAAACCCTTTTAGGCCTACACATCAAATCCCATCACCCACAACATTTTAAATAAATTTTTAAAGCCTCTTAACTGTTGCCAGGGCTCCTCTTGGAAGTCCAGGGCTCAAGCACTACTCCTACCTCTTCTCACCCAAACACTCCCTGGCTTCACAATGTATTTTAAAATGCAAACAAAATATGAATACAATACCCTAACATCAATTCCACCAACAAAAACAGTGTTTGGCATGATTTTGCCTTCTGGCAAAACATATCCTTGACTGGTGGCTGCTGCTGAAGACTGGGTGCTGGCCTCCCTGGAGACAGCTGCATTTGGAGTCTCAGAAGTTGTAGCAGACTGTAATTTAGAAAATAGACAATTTAAAAAATACATATACACAAACACATATGACAAACTATACAAAAATATACCTTTTGTATTTAACATAAGTTAAAATTACTCTAAATCACCTACCTTTACAGCTTAGTTTATCTTCAGGGACAGCAATTAGCAGAGAACTGGTGTGGGAATTAAACAAAGGATGCAGTACTTTCTGAAATAGGATGCTTCTCACGGTCATCTTTTTAAAAAGTGTGTTAATCTGAGTAAGAATGGTCACCTCTTGAAAAGATTAGGGGTTGTGGCCTTGCTGAAGTACGTGTGGCCTCATCGGAGTTGGGCTTTCAGATTTCAGAAGCTCAAGCCAAGTCAGAGGCTATTTTGGTTCCTACTTAAGAACAACCTTATTCCTTTGAACAGCAAATTCCCTTCAACAATATTTCGTGAAAGTGACATAGCAGGGAGTAAAAAGATTAATGTTTTCTCTTCTTTTAATGTCATGCAATTTTACTTCTTTTCTAAGTGGGACTACTACATATGCATGCATCTCCAACCTTTAGAACTTGACTAGACTTGCTCTCCTAACAATCTGTCCATCTCTTTTCAACTTTTTCATAAACAATGGTTCTGTAATTTTTATAGGACTCCCTTTCTCAATTGTCTCTTCTTTTATGAATGAAAATAGGCTACATTTATTTGATAAATAATTTTTTATTACTGATGTCTTTAACAGAAGGCATGAATGTTTTTTCATTTAGAGGTGTTATACTTTACCAGATAATTGTGTCAGAGTCTAAGAAGTAATAAATGCACTGATTCTCAGTGCTTCAGAGGCACTTAATATCTGGAGATATATCACCAGTGAGGTATATGTCTGACATCTGGTAGGTAGGCAGCAGGGGTATTACTTCAATATCCCGTAATACCAACTACAACCACCAACAACCAAGGATTGCTGGTACCAAAACCTGTATAAGGATGTGCTGAAAAATTGTTATGTGTGATATCCCTAGGATGGAAGAGAAAAATGATTGTTGGGAAAGAACTTGGTTTTTCACTCTTCAATAAAGTACCTGTTTTCAGGATCCTGATTTCCTTGCTTGAAAATTAAGCAATTAGAAAAGAGCTCAAATGTCTTCTAATTATTTTCTTTATACAAAAGATGGGTGTTTGAGGAAAATTTAATAAGGAGAAAAATGAAGCATCAAATATTATAAGGTCACTCGATTTGGGCTTAGGCTTCCTGCTTAATTAGGAAGTATAAAATTTGTCTCATCTTAATAGGGTAATGATGTATTAAAGAAGGCACCATACCCTGGTCCTTTCCAGTAGGTGGCACTCAAAGCTAACAAAGCAAAAGTACTCATTTTAACAAGCCCTGAACCACAGGCAGAGATGCCTGTATGCTTCACTTAGTGTTATCTAAAACACCCATAAACAACAGATGCTTTTTAAAACATGACCAAAACCACTCTACAACCAAATAATCATTAAGTCAGAATTTAATGTTTAAGATATATTTATTAGAGACAGGGTCTTACTATGTAACTTTGGCTGGCCTGAAGCTTGCTATGTAGATCAGTCTGCCCTCAGAGTCATGGATTTCCACCTTCCTCTGCCTTCTATGATTATTCTTAAAGACAGTGTCTTATGTTGCCAAGGTTAGCCTTAAACTACTGAGGCACTCAAGTGATCCTCTTGCCTTAGGCACCTGGCCCCTACTGCCTCCAGTAGTTGAGATTATCCACAAAATATACTGAGCTTGGTAGAAAAATATCTTATCCATTAATAAATGTAATAGCATATTGAAAACAGGCTTTTAAGTATAAGATAATTTTCAATTCTACCTCCAAAGGAATTGAGAAATATTAGGATAGTAACAATGAACTTGGAAGCTACCACACATCAACTCTCCACAGTACAATAACATTATATTTGAATATCCACATCAAAAATAGCTAGAAGCTGAGAATATTGTTACTAAAAATTCCAGGATAATGTCTTTGAAATTTAATTAAATCAACATGGTAAGCAAATTGCCATGTATGTTACAAATACTGGCCCAGATAGAAATTCTAATGTCATCAAATTTGTAACTCTAATGGAGAAAACTGTCCACAAGTACTTTACAATACTGTGATTTTAACTTACTGAGATGGACAAGTAGTAATTTCACAACTAAAATATTTACATGAAATTGCCCAACTTTATTTTAACATCGTCATAAATTATATAGATTTTCTTCCTTTACCACTAAAATGGGGAAACCTGTGTAAATGAAATGCAACATATGCTAACAGGCCTGTGACAATGGCTACCGACACACTCGGTACCGTTCCCCGGGCAGGGGCTGGCTCTGTAGCTGGCCCAAGCTAGCCTAGAACTCGCATCTCCTCCAGCAGCCTCCCCCGCGCTGGGATTGTAGCGGAGTTGCTTTCTGGTTCAGGTCGCCAGCTGCCTGGTCCCGCTCCTGCATGCGCATGCGCACAAGCCTACACAGAGCCACCACTCCCGACAAGGCCTAGCCAATGGCGGCCACAGGGCCGCGCCAGCCTCTACCGGAAGCAGAGCAGCGGGTGGGGGCGGGGCGAGACGCGGGGTGGGGGTTGCGGCGCGGGGTGGGGGCGGGGTAGGGCGAGGCACGGGGTGTGGGGGTCGGCGGTGCGGGGGCGGGCTGCGCTGGACCTCGCCCAAGGCGGGCTCCTGCAGGCCCTGAGGCCTGAAGGCGGGAAAGAGATGTGGCGCGAGGCCCAGGCTGCGCACGCGGCCGGGCCCGGAGCACCCGAGGTCCCCAGGCGCCAAGTCCACCGGCCTCGGCCATGTCCCAGCAGCCCCTCTGTGCTGGTAGGCCGCAAAGCCGGCAGGGCCGTCTCTGGGGGTGTCAGGCGGGCCCCACAACCTGAAACCTCAAGGAACCCCACCTTTCCCTCCGCCTCCTCTCCGAGCTATCCCCAAAAAGCCAAATTTCACCCCCGTCTGAGGAGTGTGGCCTCCAGCCGTGCCCGCCCCCGCCAGCCGGCCTGCCCTCGACTCACCATGATGGCGGCCGGAGTTCGGCGAAACACCTCGAGGTGGAGCAGGCTGCGCGGCCGCCTCACCCGGGCGGCTGTGGGTGCGCTGCGGGGCCGCCTGGCCTCCAACGGGCGAGGAGGAGGACGGAGACGCGGAGCCCCGAAGCGAGCCGGGCCAGGGTCGCCGAGGCACTGAGGTGTGGCGTGCGGGAGCCGGGGGTGGCTGGCCGTGTGCTGGGGCTCAGCCAATGGGCGGCCACGCCCGGCCCTCGCAGGGGGCCTCCGGTGCGTGAGGGGGGCCACGGGGCATGCGCGAGGGTCGGTGCCCCTTGCCGCCCTACTAGGCCGCGTCCGCACAGATGCGGCGACTCCAGGCTCGGGACCCCAGAAACGTGCTTGAAGACCCCCTGAAATATGCTATATGCTGAATGGTGCCCACGGTTTTGTTTGGAAAACTTTTATTTAGGTTATGGCCACAAAATAGCCCCTTGAATCCAAAAAGTGTGGCCACCGGCTTGAAATGAACAAAATGAGCGAGTCTCGGGCGTCGCCTGGCCGAACCCCTTGCCGCCTTAGGCCACATGTAGGAGGCGGAGTCCTCGGGAGGGACGGCACCAGGCCCACAGCGCCATGGCCACTTCCTTTTTTTTCTTTCAAATAAATTGAGTACCTGAATTATCGGGAAAAACAGATAAAGCAGTGGACACATGAGAATATTTCTTCCCGCGTGATGGAAGCATTTCTCTTGCAGGCTTTACAGAAGCAAGGAAGGCCTGCGAAGAGAATTCTAGAACATTCTAACGTTAGCGAAAGCGGGCCACCTATAGCAAAGCCAAGCTCTAGAGTAGGTGGTGACAATCGTGCATTGCAGAACCGCTTCAACCCCTTATAACATCATGGGTTACTTTTTTTTTTTTTTTTTTTTTTTGGTTTTCCGAGACAAGGTTTCTCTGTGTAGCTTTGGAGTCCGTCCTGGAGACCAGGTTTGCCTCGAACTCACAGAGATCCTCCTGCCTCTGTCTCCTGAGTGCTGGGATTAAAGGCTTGCACCACCACTGCCCAAAACTTGCCTTTTGTACAGATGTAAAATATTTAAATGATTTTTTTTACATCAACATGATAGACTTAAATTTTTCATTATGCAGACAATAATGGTGGATAAAATAACTAGCTAGCTAGCCTTATTTAGAACATGGCTTTATAGAGGTGCCCATTTAAAACAGGGAAATTCCAAATTGAAAAGAAAACGAGGTAGAAACTAGAGTGGTGACAATATGGGTCTCTCTGGCTTTTGACAGGTGGCTAGGTTGTGTGAACAGTCATACAAAGTGCCTGGACTATCCTAGGACAGAGAAGAAACAGTACAAACGGTCTGGAATGGCTGCCTACTGATGGTGGGTTGGATGGTACTCACCTCTGTAGCTCCAGGCAGGCCTAGATGTGTAGGGGTGAAAGGGCCAAGCTGTAGTGCATGCAGAGTGCTGTCTGGAACGGAATACCCTGCCACACACCAGCACCTTTGAAAGGCACGGTCCTAAGGAAACGGTGGACCGAGAGCAGAGAGCACTGTGAAGACAATTATAATAAAAACAAGTCGTTTGACTCTGATTAGAATTTGAAACTATACCTGTATTTCCTGAGCTTACGTTTGTGACATGTGTGTTAGTAGAATCTCAAAATGAAGAAACTGGTCTTCCCACTTCACTCTCCCCTCTAGGCACGGTGTTTCCAGAATCCGTAGAAAAGGACTTTTCAAAGATAAACCTATAGGAAGTGGGGCCTAGTGACGCGTTTTCCTAATCCCAGCTGCGTGGGAGGAAAGCTAAAAGTTCAGGGCCTGCCCTAATGATTTACTGACACTGTTTCAAAATAGAAGGAAAGAAAGGGCTGAGAATACACCACAGTGCAGCAGACTTGCTAGCACGTATGAAGGATGTGCTGGGTTTAATTCACTGTAGAACATGCATACACACATACACATACATACGCACGCATGCGCGCGCACACACACACACACACACACACACACAGAGGGAGTGGAGCCCTCACAACAGAAGATAGTAAAGCATTTACCATGAATAGGAGTGGAATGTTTGGATTGTGTGTACTTTTTGCTTTTTCTGACTCTATTCTTTTCCTTCACGATGTCAAGCATTGTATTGTTCAAACATTTCTTTTACTGCTTTAACATACACTGTAAGTACAAAGTGAATACATATCTTTTCTCTGAAATAGTTCAAAGGCCTCGGGGTATTTTAACTGGTAAGTCCCTTCCCCCAGTTTGAACTGGTCAGTTTTTAGTTTCCTTCTGCTAACCTTCTGTAAATTAGCCGTCATGGTTTTAGACCCAGCCACATAAACAACATTTTGCTCATCATTTATTTGCTTGCATTTCTCAGATCTTCCTGGATTATTTTCCTTGTGCTTATAGTAAATTCTTTTTTAAATTTTAATTAAAATATGATTAAGTCATTTTCCTTCTTCCTCTCATCCATCTACCCCTACCATGGACCATCCCCTTTCCAAATTCCTGTGACCTCCTGTTTTGTTTTGTTTTAACCATTGTTGCATATACATACAAATAAGCAAACCCAGTTAACTGTATCCATTCAGTGTTGCCTATCTGTATATGTTTCTAGGGCTGACCACTTGACATTGGATAATCAGTCAAGTAGCTCATGCCTGGAGAAGACTAATTTTCCCTCTCTCAGCAATTGTTAATTACTTGTAGCTCCTCATCTACGGGTGGGGTTCCATGACATTCTCCCATCTTTGTCTGGATGTCAACTGGTGCTGTAATTGTTCAGGTCTTTTTTAAAATTATTATTATTTTTTCATTCAATTTATTTTAATCATGTTTCCCCTCTCTCAACTTCTCCAAGATCCTCCTCAACTCCCTGCCTACGGTAATTTATGTATTCTCTGTCTATCTCTCTCTCAACAAAATCCCCATAAAATAAAAATCAAACAAGCAAAAGTCCAATAAGATTAAATAATGCCAAAACAAAAAGTACACACACACACACAACAAGCAAACAACAAAAACAAAACCTATGGAGTTTCCTATGTATTGGCCAACTACTCCCAGGCATGGGCCTGCCTTCATGTGTGGCTAATATACCCAATGATGCTGCATTGCAGAAAACAAATGCTCCCTTTCCAAGCAGGTATCAGTTAAAAATAGCAAGCAGGGTGGTAGCAGCACACACATTTAATCCTAGCACTCAGGAGGCAGAGGTAGGTAGCTCCTAGTTCAAGGCTAACCTGGTCTACAAAGAGAGTTCCAGGTCAGCCAGGGCTATACAGAAAACAGCAACAGCTAGCTTCTTGGTTAGGGGTGGGAAATTGTGTCTATTTTCCCCCTCAATGATAGGATCGCATCTCTTTGAACCTGTGTAGGTCATGTGCATGCCACTATGCATGCAAAAGTTTCTTTTATTCATATATGTATCAGTTCTGTCTTATCTGGAAGATACTATGTAGTTGGAATCATCCATCACCTCTAGCTCTTCATCTCCTCTTCTGCGTAGATCCCTGAGTCCCGAGGGGAGGGATGTGATGAAGACGTCCCACTCACGACTGAGTGCTCCAAAGCCTCTCACTCTCTGCACACTGTCCAGCTGTGGGTCTCTGTGGTAATTTCCAACTACTGCAAGAAGAAGCTTCACTGATGTTGAGTTGAGTAAGGCACTGATATGGATATAACAATATGCCACTAGAAGTCATTGATATGTTCCTTTAGCAAAATAATTGTGATAGATTCCCCCAGGCCTATGACTTATCTAGTCTCAGGTTCTTGGCCACTTCAGTAATGTCAGATATGGGTTCTATCTCATAGAGTGGGCTTTAAAAAAGTTACCCATAATATTTGTACTATGACTGCACCAGTATACCTTGCAGGCAGGTCAAAGGGTTTGTAGCTGGGTGATACTGATGATTACCTGTGTCTTCTGGTAGCCTTTGGTGTACTGTCTAGCACCATAAACACTGAGGGGAGGTGTCTATGGTGGTTTTGGTTTATGGAGGTTAGTAGTGGTGTCTGTTGGTTTGAATAGAGTGGCCCCCACATGTTCATATATCTGGATGCTAGGTTATTCTGGAGTGGCACTACTTGAGAAGGAGGAGGTGTGGTCTTGTTAGAGGAAGAATGTCATTGGGGTGGGCTTTGGGGGTTTCAAAAGCCCAAGTTAGGCCTAGTGACTCTCTCTTCCTGCTGCCTTTGGATCTAGAGGTAGATCTCTCAGCTACCATGCCTGCTTTCATGCCTACATTCTCCTTACCATGATGGCAGTGTATGAGGCTGCTAAAAATGTAAGCAGGCCCCAACTAAATGCTTTCTTTTTATAAGAGTTGCCATGGTCATAGCATATTCATAGCAATAGAGAACTGACCAAGACAGGGTGAAGCTTCTAGTTAGGAACCAGCTCATCATCTCTATGTTCAGTGACCGAAGTGTAATCCTCATAGATTGTAGAGAGCAGCTAATAGCTTTGGCAATAGCCTGCGATGTTTGGGGGGGGCAGTCTAGGACCCTTTTGGCCAATGACTCCACATGATGAATTCCTGGCACTACCTGGTTTCCATCGTAGCATCTGAGGTTTAGTTGGGGCATTGTCTCACCCATATATGGTGAGTTCGTTTAGGTGTCTTTCCTATATGTATATGCTTTAGGAAGCTTCTGCATTAGCAGGCTTCCATGTGACTTTCAAAATCCCTGTAGTGTTAGTTGCCCCTCCCCATATTACCTCCTCCTCTACCTTGCTCTCCCCGCCCCCTTCCTATTTAAACCTGCTAGTCTAGTTCCCCTACCACTCCATAGCAATAGATCCTATTTCCCCTTCTCCATCTGGTCCCTTACTAGGTACATAATCCCTGTGGTTATTTGACTTGAAGCATGCATAGCAAAAGATTTTCTTAAAAGCATATAAAAACTAATGTCTACATATAAGGGAAAACATACAATATTTGTTATGGGGAGTTATCTCACTCAGTAATTTTTACAATTCCATCCATTTACCTGAAAACTTCATTTTTCTTAATAGATGAATAATATACCATTGTGCTTCTCAGACAGTTGTGTTCATCTTTTGAGAGTTCTGCTTAGTCCTATATCCCATTTTCTAGTTGGGTTTTGTTTCTTGATTTGCTAGGTGATGCTGTCCTTTGTCATACAGGAGCTTTTCACCTTGATGAGGGCTCATTTATTAGATTTGGTCTTCATGCCCTTGCTATCAGTATTCTATTCAGAAAGCCCTTTCTTGTGCCAATGAATCAAGCTTATCCCCCACTGAAAAGTTTTTCTCAGTATGTATGAGGGTATTTTTATAGCCATATAGTAGATCTCCCTCCTTAGCCACCTTTTTAATATATATATTTAATATATATAAATTAAAATATAAATTAAATAGTAAATATAAATTAAAATTTTTCAGTTTTTAAAACTCATGTTAATTGTCACAAAGAAAGGTTCAGAACCATTAGCCATCTCTATTTTTTAAACCTATGTGGTCATAGGTTTTAAATATATTTTTGTATTTAACCAATATTTTTTCTCAAAATTTTAGTTTTACTATGAACAGAATAAAGTTGGGCCAAGTTAACAACTTCAGTTTACATGAGCACTTACTTAGAATTTGGTATAAGTACATGATGTACAAACCATGATCACATGTAGTCAGTCCATATAAATACAATCATGCATAACATACGTGAGAAACCAGATTTTCATTGTTATCGTTTGTTGAGGTTTTCTGTAATTTATTAATACAATTTGTAATTTTTACTATGAGAAGGAAATGTAACATAGGGATCTCTAGGAGATAAACTGTTAGATTAGATCATGTGAGTTTTGAGGGTGGGGAAAGTTCTGTCTCAGCTGAAGATGGCCCTGGAGAGACTAGGCAGAAAAGGACAGCAGGTCCTGAGACCCAGCAGAGCAGCTGCAGCAGACCCTTAGTGTAGCAGCGTTTCTTGCAACTGGCAATTTATCCCTTGAGTCGCAAAGCATTAAAATTACAAAAAAAAAAAAAAAAAAAAAAAAAAAAAAAAAAAACTTGGTAACCAAAGGGGTGCAGTGATTTCTCTTTTTTTATTTATTTATTTTTTTCAGTTGACATACCAACCCCAGTTCCCCCTCCTCCCCTACTCCTGCCTCCCACCTCTCCCCTTCCCAACTTCCTCCACCTCTCAGATGGGTTAAGGCCTCCCTTGGGGAGTCAACAAAGTCTGGCATGCCAAGTTGAGGCAGGACCAATCCCCTAACCCCTGAATCAAGACCATGCAAGGGATCCCACCAAAGGGAATGAGATCCAAAAAGCCAGTTCATATATCCAGGATAAATCCTGGTCCAATTGCTAGGCCTTCCCTCGCAACAGGTGAAGCCATAACTCTCACCCACTTTCAGAAGGTCTAGTTCGGTCCCATGCAGATTCTCTTGCTGTCAGTCCAGAGTCCGTGAGCTCCCACTAGTTCAGGTCAGCTATCTCTGTGGGTGCCCCATCATGATCCCTACTCCCTCTTTTCAGCTGAACTCCAGGAACTGGGCCCAGTGCTCGCCTATGAGCCACGGCATCTTTATGAGTGTCTCTTTTTCTCACACACATAGACTTTTTCCTCAGGTAACAGTTTTATTGATTCCATGGGAGTTCCACATCACATTCCCCATCACAGTCCCTTTCCAGTCCTTTGACCGCTCTACTCCCTTGTGACCTCCCTGAAAAAGGAGTAAATGGTTCAAAAAGAAGAGTCCACTTTGTGTTAGCTGTATACCTTCTAGAGCATGGTCAAATTCTTCGTGGCCCTTGAGCTAGAGCTGAGTCCTTCTCCCACACCTGTCAGAAGCCTGCAATTGTGGAGAGCTACTCTTCGGTGGCATCTCTGTTACTCTTTTTAAAAGTTTTCTTTGGTGGCTTCCTGTTGAGGCTGTTACTTTACTTTTGGGAGGGGGCTGGCTGGGGTGGGGGTAGTTGTCGTCACAGGGACCCCCATGTCTCTCCTCAGCCGTGTACCTGCAGCCATGCATGTCATGGCAGAAGTAGCCTCCTTGCTCTTTGTAGTCAGTGGGAGCACAGGTCATGGGCTCCCCTCGGTGTCTGGCGACAGCTCAGACCACAAATATAACGCCTGCTAGAGCAAGACCATGGACCCAGACAAGGCCCTCAGGGGCTGCCTAGAACCCAGACATCAAGATGGCTTCAGGTGGCAGTGCAGGCCACTCAGATCAGATGGCTCCCAGTGGCTGCATGGCCCACGGATATCGACATGGTTTTAGGCAGTAGCATATACCATGGGCATCCCCATGGCCTTTGGTGGTAACTCAGACCATGACATCAATGCAGACCCTAGCTGCAGTAGGATCACAGACCCAGATATGGCCCTCTGTGGCAGCCCAGGCCTAGACATCAGCATGACCTCCCTCAGGTGACAGCACAGGCAGCTCAAATCAGTATGATCCCTGGGGGCAGTACGGCCTACAGATATCAGTATGGCTTCAGGTGAAAGCACAAACCCACACTTCCGCATAGGCCCTGGCAGCCTGGACCATGGGTCTCAACACAGACCTCAGCTGTAGCAGGGCATTGGACCCAGATGTGGCCTTCGGTGGCAACAAGGACCAGGACCTCATTGTGTTCTCAGGTGGCAGTTCAGGCCTCCCATATCAACATGGCCCCAGTGGCAGCCTGGCCAAGGGCCTCAAAATAGCCCTAGGCTGCAGCCCAGACCACTATCATCTGCTCAGCCCTCTGTGGAAACATGTGCCACAGAGAGGAGACTATACCCATGGCCTTAGCAGGTAGGCCCAAAATAGCACAATAAGAAACAGAAGAAGGAGTTCCACGGTATCAACTCAAGGAAGCAGGGTCCATATGTTTCTGTTAGAGACTCCAGAACACCCACACTGTGAGTCTCTGTTAGGGTTGCAGGAGAGACAGGGGAAGGAGAAAGAGATTAAAAACTAAAAAGTTTGTGTCCAGGTGGAGAGTAACTTCCAAAATTTCTTTATGAAATGTTACCAGCCCAGTTCCAGGATGGGGGAAGGGTGCTGGCAGCTCAGCAGGGGTGTATACTTTCTCCCTGCCACAGAGTCAGGCTAGCTTCGGCTTTTTTACCCTTTCGTAGGAGTCGTTTTTATTAAAGACACCTCGCTATTATGAGATAAATAACAGTAACTAACGTATGCTGGAAATAGTTTAGCTGTCCTTAAGGACACAGGAAAGGTAAAGACCTTTCAGGCTGTTTTGGTATCTTTTTATCTTGTCAGAGTTAGGAAGCCAGTCCGACCCAAGACGGGTTTGGCAGAGGCTGTAAGACACAACCTCGCATCTGGAATGAGAGGGCCAAGCGCCAGCTCCTGACAGCTTTGACTGCACAGGACAGTGTGCCCAAGTGCCCATGCATAGAGGCTGTAAGACACAACCTCGCATCTGGAATGAGAGGACCAAGTGCCAGCTCCTGACAGCTTTGACTGCACAGGACAGTGTGCCCAAGTGCCCAGGCAGAGGCTGTAAGACACAACCTCGCATCTGGAATGAGAGGACCAAGCGCCAGCTCCTGACAGCTTTGACTGCACAGGACAGTGTGCCCAAGTGCCCATGCATAGAGGCCGCTTGGCAGAGGCTGTAAGACACAACCTCGCATCTGGAATGAGAGGACCAAGTGCCAGCGCCAGCTCCTGACAGCTTTGACTGCACAGGACAGTGTGCCCAAGTGCCCAGGCAGAGGCTGTAAGACACAACCTCGCATCTGGAACGAGAGGGCCAAGCGCCAGCTCCTGACAGCTTTGACTGCACAGGACAGTGTGCCCAAGTGCCCATGCATAGAGGCCGCTCTGCCCCTGCGCCACTGCTTTCGTTTGAGCGGCTCCCCTTCAGTGCTGCTGCCGGAGCAGGAAAATTCTGCTGTGCCACACCTGGGGTGACCGAACCGTCAGCATGCAAACCAGAGCTGCCTTAGGAGAGAAGAGGTCTCAGGTCTCAATTGGAGGTCTTTGTGTCAGCAGTGTGTCCTTGGGGTGTGGATAGGCAGAGTGGGAGGCAAGTCTGATGGTGAGACGGGCTCACTAGCTGATGAACATCTGAGGGAGAGCTTAGGGGTTAGGTTAAGAAGCTTGAGCAGTTACATGGAAATGGAAGGAAAAGGGAAGCTCAGGAGTGGAGATAAAGGAAGGTGTGAAGGCAGGAACTTCACACCTTTGTCTAATAAAGTCCTCTAGAACCAGTGAGAATCTGGAAATCAAAAGCACTGAATCCTGGCCAGGTATAGCTGTTGTATAATTGATATCGGGGCCACGTCTGAGCAGATGTAGTGGAACTGAGGTTGGCCAGAGCTGAAGTTTTCAGGTTTGACTTTAAGCACGCCTAAGAGTGTCCTTGGCACAGACAATTTGGAGCTCATCCGAGACGGCAAAGGAGAAGGAGACTAAGGTCATTCCCCAAGTTGTCACCTGGGCTCAGAAAGCAGCTGGAGGGACAAGCATGATTTGTAAAGGAGGGTGTCCCCTGCCTGTGGAAATCAACTAACAAAAGCCAAGATACTCCTGGAGTTCTGGAGATGCCTAGGTCTGGGGCCCCTCCTGACATGGGCTTAAACCCACCTTAGCAGTTAGTATGTAGCAGTGGTGTGGTCAGGTCAAGAGCCTGGAGGTCAGTAGTTAGTGATAGGAGACACAGGAAGCCAAATCAGGAAAACAACCCAAGCTGAACTTATGTGGCATGCCAATATCACTCCGGAATGGGGCTTGTACCATTTATATAGACAAAGGCCCCCAAGCCCCACAGGACTCAAGTTGCCACTGACAGCTGTTCAATCTGTAGTAAGCCAAGTGAATCACAGTCTGAGTAGGATGGGCATCAGAAAATGGAAGGAAATGGGGGAGGAGAGAGAGAGAGATCACCAGGGAGTGGGGGCACAGCAGCCCCAGACCCCTCTTGGGTTTCCCTGCCAAATATTAGATTGGGACTTCTGGAGGCAACATGAAATAAGAGAAAGGGCCAAGCTCCGAAGCAGACTGCCATTGACCAGAGCAATAAAGGGCAGCAGTCCTTCGGTGGCAGTAGAGACTGAGCGAGGTGCTGAGACTCAAGGTTTTTATAGGCAGAAAGGAACTTGTGGGATGGAAGAGTCTGCCTGCAGATCTGTTCCACTGCAGTCTGGAAGTTGTAAATAGCGGTGGAGATTATATGTGACCTTCCTGTCAGGAGCTTCCAGGATCCTAAGGCCTGCAGATGTTATCAGCATGTCAGCTTTCCTGTCTAGAATTTCTCAGCTCATCTGGGGCTTTTATGTCATTAACCCTTGGGCAACACCCAAGATAAAAGTGCCACTGTTTCCGCACTGTGGAAATATTACCAGTCCAGTCATTGCGGTGGTTTGTGGGCCCTGCAGTCAGATAAGACTACTCTTGGCGACTTTGACGGTGCCATCGATACTATGAGTCACTTGTCAGGGATGAGGTTTGTGGATTATAGAAACAGCCATCTTAGTCTCTATAATGTGCTGAATAAGTCCCTGGTTCATACACCTAAAAAGTAATTAAACCCTACACCTCCATAGACATCCTTGCCCCCACAAAAGCCCAAAGTGTTGTGCAGTACGCCTATACCTTTAACTAGTGTGGGTCTTGTGGGCTTCTGCCCTGTGTGCCACTCTCCTACAGTCACGTGGGGTAGAGTCCATACCTTTATACTACAAACCAGGGCAACCAGTGTTACCGTGTAGTTTAGTCTTTCTGCGCAGGTCAAGGAGGTGAGCATGTACAGAGATGGACAGAACAGTTTACAGACATTATATTTCAAGTGTCAGACTACAAGATGTAATAGGAGTTTAAGCAGGCCAGGCTTGGCACACTGGCAGCAGGGATCTGTGGTGGGAGTGACCCAGGCACAGTACCTCCAGCATGGGCCATCAAGTGCAGTCAGCTGCCTGTAGTCAGCCAGTGTGCTGCCACATCTCTGACGCAGGTGGACTCAGTCACAACGACGCGTCCTGGGCTTCCAGCAGCTGCTCCAGCTCGTCCTCGGCTGGCCCTGTGCGTTCTTCCAACTGTGTGCTCTAGAGCAGTCTGTGGGCTACAGCCAAACTCAGATGGTTCCTAGCCCACGTGTGTGTACGTGTGTGTGTGTGTGTGTGTGTGTGTGTGTCTGTGAGAGAGAGAGAGAGATAGAGAGGGGGGGAGGGAGAGGGAGAGGGAGGGAAAGAGCATGCATGCATGTGCACAGGATGGCATGATTGTGGAAATCAGAGGATAGTTTGCAAGAATCAGTTTTCCTACCACGAGGGACTAGACTCTGGCTGGCAGTCTTGGCAGCACACAACTGTACCCTTTGAGCTGTGTCACCGAGGTGCTTTTAAAGTCCTCTGCCAGTTTTGTGTTCTTTCTGTTTGTTTGTCTTTATTGAGCTATATATTTTTCTCCACTCTCCCCACTTCCTCCCCCTTCCCCCTCTGCCCTCTCCCATGATCCCCATACTCCCAATTTACTCAGGCAATCTTGTCTTTTTCTACTTCTCATGTAGATTAGATCCATGTATGTCTCTCTTAGGGTTCTCATTGTTGGCTAAGTTCTCAGGATTGTGAGTTGTAGGCTTATTTTTCTTTGCTTTATGTCTAAAAGCCACTTATGAGTGAGAACATATGATATTTGTCTTTCTGGGTCTCGGTTTCCTCACTAAATATGATGTTTTCTAGATCCATTCATTTGCCCTCAAATTTCAAGATCTCATTATTTTTTCCCTCTGTGTAGTACTCCATTGTGTAAATGTACCTCATCTTCTTTATCGAGGGGCATTTAGGTTGTTTCCAGGTTCTGGGTATGGCTAACAATGCTGCTGTGAACAAAGCTGAGCACATGTCCTTGTGATATGCTTGATCATCCTTTGGATATATACCCAAAAGTGATATTTCTGGGTTTTGAGGAAGGTTGTTTCCTAATTTTCTGAGAAATCATCATACTGATATCCAAAGGGGCTGTACCAGCTTGCATTCCCACCAGCAATGCAGGAGTGTTCTCTTTATCCCACAACCTTTCCAGCATAAGTTGTCATCAGTGTTTTTGATCTTGGCCATTCTTACAGGAGTAAGATGGAATCTCAGAATTGTTTTGATTTGCATTTCTCTGATGACTAAGGATGTTCAGCATTTCCTTAAGTGTCTTTCAGCCATCTTAGAGTCCTCTGTTGAGAGTTCTCTGTTTAGGTCTGTTCTCCATTTTTTTATTAGATTATTTGTTCTTTTGATGACCAATTTCTTGCGTTCTTTGTATGTTTTGGAGATCAGACCTCTGTCTGATGTGGGGTTAGTGAAGATCTTTTCCCATTCTGTAGGCTGTCGTTTTGTCTTGTTGACCATGTCCTTTGCTTTACAGAATCTTTTCAGTTTCAGGAGGTCCTGTTTATTAATTGTTTCTCTCAGTGTCTGTACTACTGGGTTATATTTAGGAAGTAGTCTCCTGTGCCATACATTCAAGTGTATTTCCCACTTTCTCTTCTATGAGGTTCAGTGTGATTGGTTTTATGCTGATGTCTTTGATCCATTTGGACTTGAGTTTTGTGCATGGTGATAGATATGGATCTATTTTCATTCTTCTACATGTTGGCATCCAGTTATCCCAGCACCATTTGTTGAATATGTTTTACTTTTTCCATTTTATATTTTTGCTTCTTTGTAAAAAATTAGGTGTTCATAGATGTGTGGGTTGATATCCAGGTCTTCGATTCAATTCCATTGGTCCTCTGGAATTGTCTATTTTTATGCCAATACCAGGCTGTTTTCAGTACTGTAGCTCTGTAGTAGAATTTGAAGCCAGGGATTGTGATGCCTCCAGAAGTTCCTTTATTGTACAGCACTGTTTTGGCTATCCCGGGTTTTTTGTTTTTCCATATGATGTTGAGTATTGTTTTTCGAGGTCTGTGAAGAATTTTGCTGGGATTTTGGTGCGCATTGCACTGTATCTGTAGATTGCTTTTGCTAAGTGTCATTCTTAATATGTTAATTCTACCTGCCCAAAAACATGGGAGATTTTTCCATTTTCTGGTGTCTTCTTCAATTTCTTTCTTCAAAGACTTAAAATTCTTGTCATACAGTACTGGGAACCAGCCTCAGCAGAGAAGTGGGTCTCGAATCTGGGATGTCTGGAAGGTGAAATGAGTACAGGAACACAGGATGCACGCTGACAGGCTATCAGCTGCAGGGCCGGTTGTTCTTCTGCCCTGAACTTCACACCTCAGTCATCATAAACTTTACACAAGGAAAATGATTCTGTTTTCTTACCACAGGTTAATCATTACCTGGGCAAAGCAGTTCAAAAAAAAAGTATAAAGATTCTTTGAAATCAAACATCATCATTTGTCATGACATTTCCCCAGTTCCCAACAGTTCCCAAGCCCCATACCAGCCACTATGTTCTTAATTCTTAGCTGAGTTAATCATACAACAACTTCTGAGGCTTTCACCTCAGAGGCTACCTACTTACAGTTATAGAAGCATAGTTCAGTGGCTTTTACTCCATTGTCATATCCTTCCCATTGTTGTTCCTCACAATTCCAATTTTGATTTATAAGGCCATAGGCAGTCAGCCCTTAAGCCCTAGGTTCTTCAGAAACTTCATTCATCAGAGCCAAGTTCCTTTCTGTTTCAGTATAATTCTTTTGCCAAGTTTTATAATCAGGCAAAGAACAAGTTCTGCATTTCCTCTAAATTTCCTCAATTATTTCATCAGTCAGGTTTCCCCATAACCTGCTTTACAGCTTCAGTGCCTGCCCACTCCATCAGATCAGGAAGACTCATATTGTACAGCACATCCATATTTTCAGAAGCCACTGGTGTGGAAGGAGAAAAGAACATGGAGAACAAGTACACTAGTAGAATTGCTATAACCAGAATCATCTGGAACATTGCGTAGACAAACACCACAGAAGTGGTCCTGGGACACGTAGGTGTTTTCTCCTTGGCCCTCAAGTAACACACTCATTTAGCTGCCGCTGGGTTGCCTGGAGGGAATTGCTTCCTGCTTCTCAGGAACTACGTGAAGGGGGCTATGCTTTGCTGTCTCTGGCAATAAAGGTCTTTCACTTGTTTGGCTAGAATTAATCCAAGATATTTTATGTTATTTGCGACTATTGTGAAGGGTGATGTTTCTCTGATTTCTTTCCCAGCCCTTTTATCATCTGTGTACAGGAGGGCTACTAAGATTTTTCAATTAATCTTGTATCCTGCTACATTACTGAAGGTATTTATGAGTTGTAGAAGTTCCTTGGTAGAATTTTTGGGGTCGCTTATGTAAACTATCATATCATGAGCAAATAGTGAGAGTTTGACTTCTTCTTTTCTGATTTGTATCCTCTTGATCTCCTTTTGGTGTCTTATTGCTCTAGCTAGGACCTCAAGAACTATATTGAATAGGTATAGAGAGAGTGGACAACCTTGTCTTGTTCGTGATTTCAGTGGGATTGCTGGGAGTTTCTTGCCATTTAGTTTGATGTTGCCTGTTAGCTTTATTATATTTAGGTATGTTCCTTGTATCCCTGCTCTCTCCAAGACCTTTACCATGAAGGGATGTTGTATTTTGTCAAATGCTTTTTCGGCATCTAATGAGATGATCATGTGTTTTTTATTTTTCAGTTTGTTTATGTGGTAGATTACATTGACAGATATTCATATGTTGAACCATCCCTGCATCTCTGTGAAGAAGCCTACTTGATCATGGTGGATGATGGTTCTGATGTGTTCTTGGATTCGATTTGCCAGTATTTTTTAGTATTTTTGCATCAATGTTCATGAGTGAGATTGTTCTGTAATTCTCTTTCTTTGTAATGTCTTTCTGTGGTTTGGGTATCAGGGTAATTGTAGCCTCATAAAAACAGTTTGTCAATGTTCCTTCCGTTTCTATTGTGTGGAATAATTTGAGGAGTATTGGTATTAGTTCTCCTTTGAAAATCTTGTAGAATTCTGAGCTGAAACCATCTGGTCCTGGGATTTTTTTGGGTGAAAGACTTTTATTGCTGTTTCTATTTCTTAAGCAGTTATAGGTCTGTTTAATTTGCTTATCTGGTCTTGAATTAATTTTTGGTAAGTGATATTTATCCAGAAAGTTGTTCATTTCCTTTAAGTTTTCCAATTTTGTGGAGTACAGGTTTTTGAAATATGAACTGATGATCCTCTCTCTGTATTTCCTCCATGTCTGTTGTTATGTCCCCCTTTTCATTTCTGATTTTGTTAATTTGAATATTCTCTCTCTGCCTTTGGTTACTTTGGATAAAGGCTTGTCTATTTTCTTGATTTTCTTGAAGAACCAACTCTATGTCTCATTGATTCCTTATATTGTTTTTTTGTTTCTATTTTGTTGATTTCAGCTCTTAATTTGATTATTTCCTGCCATCTAGTTCTCTTAGGTGAGTTTGCTTCTTTTTGTTCTGAAGTTTTCAAAATTTCTGTTAAGTCACTAGTGCAGCTTCTTAATGTAGGCATTTAGTGCTATGAATTTCCTCTTAACACTGCTTTCATTGTGTCCCATCAATTTGGGTATGTTGTGTGGTCATTTTCATTGAATTTTAGGAAGTCTTTAATTTCTCCCTTTATTTCTTCCTTGACCCATTGATGATTCAGGTGAGCATTGTTTAATATCGATGTGTTTGTGGGCTTTCTGGAATTAGTATTGCTGTTGACTTCTAGTTTTAAATCATGGTGATCTGATAAGATACATGGGGTTATTCCAATTTTTTTGTATTTGTTTAAATTTGTTTTGTTACCAGATATGTAGTCAAGTTTTAAGAAGGTTCCGTGAGGTGCTGAGAAGAAGGTATATTCTTTTCTGTTTGGATGGAATATTCTACAGACATCTGTTAAGTCCATCTGAATCATAACATCTGTCAGTTCCCTTATTTCTCTGTTCATTTTTTTGTCTGACTGACCTGTCCAGTGGTGAGAGAGGAGTGTTGAAGTCTCCCACTATTAGTGTGTGGGGTTTAATGTAGGATTTATGCTTTAGAAGTGTTTCTTTTACATATGAGGGTGCCCTTGTATTTGGGGCAGAGATGTTTAGTATCAAGATTTCCTCTTAATGGATTTTTCCTGTGACTAATATAAAATGTCCTTCTTTGTTCCTTTTGACTGATTTTAGTTTGAAGTCTACTTTGTTAGATATTAAGTTAGCTACACCAGCTTGTTTCTTAGGTCCATTTGATTGGAATGTTTTTTCCCAACCCTTTACTCTTAGACAATGTCTGTCTTTGAGGTTGAGTTGTATTTCTTGTATGCAGAAGATGATGGTTTCTGTTTTCGTATTCAATCTGTTAGCCTGTGCCTTTTTATAGGTGAGTAGATTTCATTTATATTAAGGGATATTAGTGATCAGTGATTGGTATCTCCTGTTAATTTAGTTTTCATTGTTGGTGATGTTAATTTGTTCGTTTTCCCCTTCTTTGTATTTGCTGCTATGAAACCATCAATTGTCGGTGTTTTTGTTGATGTCGCCATCCTCCTTGGGTTGGAGTTTTCCGTCTAGTATTTTGTGTAGGGCTGGTTTTATGGATAGGTATTGGTTAAATCTTATTTTGTCATGAATCATCTTGTTTTGTACTTCTATGGTGATTGAAAATTTTGCTGGGTATAGTATTCTTGGCTGGCATCTGTGGTCTCTTAATGTCTGCGTAACACTTGACCATGACATTCTGGCTTTCATTGTCTCTAATGAGAAGTCAGGTGTAATTCTAATTGGTCTGCCTTTATATGTTACTTGGCCTTTTTTCCTTTGCAGCTCTTAATATTCTTTCTTTGCTATGTTCTGTTAGTGTTTTGATTATTATATGGCGAGAGGACTTTTTTTTTGATCCAGTCTATTTGATGTTCTTTAAGCTTCTTGTATCTTCATAGGCATATGTTTCTTTAGGTTGGGAAAGTTTTCTTCTATGATTTTGTTAAATATATTTTCTGTGCTTTTGAATTGAACTTCGCCTTTTTCTATACCTATTATTCTTAGGTTTGGCCTTTTCATGATGTCCCATATTTCCTGGATATTTTTGGTTAAGCTTTTGTTAGATTTAATGTTTTCTGTGACTGACGAGTATATTTCCTCTATTGTATCTTCAGCACTTGAGATTCTCTTACATCTCTTGTATTCTGCTGTTCATGCTTGTGTTTGTGGTTCTTGATCATTTTCTCTTGATTTCTGTTTCTATAATTCCCTCAGCTTATATTTTCTTTATTGTCTATATTTCAGTTTTCAAGTCTTGAACAGTTTCTTTCACATGTTTGATTGCTTTTTCTTGGTTTTCTTTAAGGGGTTTTTTGATATCTTCCAATTTTTTGTTTGTCTTTTCCTCCATTTCTTTGAGGCAATTTCTCATTTTCTCTTTGAGAGTTTCAAACATTCTCCTGAAGTTATTTTTAGGTCATCTTCTTCTGCTACATCTATATTTGGTTGTTCAAGTCTTGCTGTTGTAGAATCTTTAGGTTTACTGGTCTTATGTTGCTTTCCATGGTGTTGCGTGTGTTCTTACCTTTTCTACTCATCTTTTCCTGTAATAGGCGTGGTTGGGGTTGTCTGTGATTCTGTTGATTAATCTTCTATGTGCCAGTGAATCCAAGGCTCAGATGGTTGTTCTTCATGGTACAGTCAGTGCCACAGTTCTAGTTACCCTTTTGGTCACTCCGTGATCCTGGAGGTCACTCAGCACTCCCAGGCTTTGCTCCACTCCCTTGGAGTTTACTGTCTCAGGCCTGTTCTAGCCTCAGTTGTTGGCTCAGACCTGTTTCTGCAAATGTCCCTGGTCTGGATCCATTCCTGCAGAGGTCCCTGGCTTGTGGTTGGTCCTGTAAAGGACTCTGGCTCTGTTCTACCCCTCAGAGTACCCAGGCTCGGATGTGCTCAGACTCACAGAGGACCTGGCTCAGGCTTACTCCCTCAGAGGTCCCAGACTTAAGCTTGGACCTGCAGAGGTTTCTGGTTCCTGCTTATTTCCTTTGATGTCCCAGACCAACGCCTGGACCCACAGAGGTCCTGGCTCAGGCCTAGTCCCTTTGAGGACCCAGAATCATGACTGGATCTGCAGAGATCTCTGATTCTTGCCTACTCCGTCGGAGGTCCCAGATTCATGCCCAGACTGGCAGAGTTCCTGGCTCAGGATTAGTTCCTTGGAGGTCCTATACTCATGCCCAGACCCACAGGGGTCCTGGCTTAGTTCTGCTTCCTTGAAGGTCCCAGATGCACGTCTGGACCCTCAGCGGTTTCTGGCTCTGGCTCACTCGCTCACCAGTTGCTTTCCTCTACCTATTCCTGGGAGTTCGCTGTCACAGGTCTGCTCTGACCAGGGTTGCTGGCTCAATCCTGGTCCACCAATGTCCCTGGAATGGATCCAGTCCTGCTCCCGTGGAGCTTGCTTTCTCACGCCCACTCGGCTTAGGTGGCTCTCACATGGCATTTTATGTGCCCCTTCCTACTGCACCTTGGACATGGACATCACATTTTTCCCCACATCACCTCCCAGTGGATCTTGAGAATATATTTACACACTCTCCTCATGCCTCTGTGTCAGGGAGACTGCAGCTGGCCATCTGGGTGGCCCTGGGTCCTTCTTTGTGCACAGAAATGTGGTCTCTGTGGGGACTGGAGTGGCGATTGGATTTACTCTTCTTGTTGTGAAACAGTTTCAGCAACTACAGTTGAAAAGTCCTAACAACCCAGCAGGTGAACCCCCTATCTGTTGCAGACAAGGACATCTAGAAGGCAGTCAGGAGGTGCTCCCTGGAGACTGTGTTCAGGCTGTATGGCCTCAGAATTCCCCTGGTCTTGTGGGAAAGTCACAGATATTCCCAAGTAATCAATTGTACTGGAGTGAGGGTCCTCATGCTCTTGGGGACTGTGCTTCTGAAGGAGCAGATAAGAGCTGTTGCCCAAAGGGGCCAACAAAGTGAAACTTATGCACGTAGCCCTCACACAGCAACCCCCCTGATAAGAGCTGCTCCCTGGTTCCTTTCTAGGCACTCGACCAGGATGTTGTATGAAATCCCTACAGTAATGTAGTCCACATCTACATAATTATGGAGCAGGGCATCTGGCACATGCAGGCTGTCCCTGAGATCCTTAATAACTTTGGATAAAGACAGGGCAATTCCCAAAGCGTAACCTAGGCATGAGTTGCATGCTGCATTACCACTGAACTTGTACCAACTGCCTTGAGAACCATAAATGCATCATGCTGTCCTGTGACAACCTGTCCCCTCATTCCCACATCAGTAACACTTACATTCAGAGAGTTTGTACAATTTCTGACACAATCATGACTCTTATCAGAGTGAGCAGAAAATTAATACCAGCTGGTCAAAAGTGTAAATAAAGGGCCTATAAGGGCCCATCCACAATCAGATTCAAGATTGCCATTTGTGCTTTTTCCATGGTTCTCATAGATTCTCTAGCCTGTAAGGCTGGAGCTTTTGTAGTATGGTTATTTCGTATGGCTTGGACATGAATGCTGCCATATGGAGACCCAGAAGTTGTTTTAACCAAAAACTAAAACCCTCAGAAGACCATGCCTTTTTCACATTCTCTTGAGGAGGGAGAAGAGACCCAGGAAGCCCAACTTCTCTGTGGTCATACAAACGGTGAACAGCTGCTGGGGTTTCAAAGTTGGGCATCTCAGGTGGTGTAACTGTCTGCATGACACCCAGCAAAACCTCCTGTAGCTGCCTGTGCAACCGCCTTCTCCCATAATAACCCCAGGAAACTCCTTCATCACCCCTCTGGCCTGGGAGGAGCCTTTCTTTGGTCTGTCATTGGCTGCTCTCTACTGCAGGCAATTCCTTAACATCCAACCCTCAGTTTTCCCTTCTAAGGATTCAGTTTCTCCACCAGCTGATGCCCACCATCAGATCCATTTTCTGCCTCTAATACCAAAAATGGTGAGATCTTTCTCTGTGTCAAAAGCCTGACTGGCCTGCCCAGACCACCTGACTTTCTGGAGGCTCAGCACCAGGACCAGGTCATCTGGTTACTAGGACTTCCAGGTATGCGTCCCGCCCTGTGGATGTATCCTTCCTGGGGTAATCAGTGTCACCAAGATTTTGTGGGTAAGCATTTCCCAGGCTAACAGGCAGAGCTCTGAAGGTTTGGCTTTCTACCTGTCTGGACTGAGTGTCTGAAATTGGTAGGATCCATTTGCATGTTTGTTGGGGAATTTCCAGAAAACGTTGGCATTTGCAACAGTGGCTGGAGAGAGAGACCCACCCTGATTGTGAATGGAACCCTCCAAAGATCTGGGAGCCAGGTGGGGACATTAGGGAAGCAGGAAGGCTTGGTTGTGCAAGTTCCTTCTTTTTCTGAGGAATCACCCATTGTTGTAGCAATCCTCCAAGGACATCACGCTAACTCCTTCTGCCTTCAGTGCGAACTCAATGCTTGGGGGTTTCTACGTCACCAGCAGCACACTGGAACTGCTGACGCATCTGCTTCTCACTGGACACGCAGGTGGCCAATGGTGGACTATGCCAGCCCTAAGGTCAACCTGTCCAATAAATCTTCCAGGGCCCCAGAGATTGCTCACCAGGTAAAGATGCTTGCCACCAAGCCTGATGAGTTGGGTTTGATCTCCAGTTAGTAATAAAGTACTAATATGAATTAAAATATTGTATAAAATATTAATAGCATGAATGATAAGTAAATCTCCTTCTATGCCCAACTCTTCCTCTTGAGAACGCTGACAAGTACAAGGGCCAACTGTGAATGGTTAATTGGCTGGGAAAACTGAAATTGAGAGAGAGGTGGTCTAGATATTCCTGGAATGATAGCATTAACTGTGGAAAAAACCTGTCCACACCTTGTTCATGTGTGGGTATTAGAAAAGATGATGCAACTACTATGGGTTGAACTGGTACAACCTCATTCTCACACCTTCCCCTTAGTCACACTGCAGATGGAAGCGACCAGAAAAACATGAGCTCACATTGACAGGCATGAAGTTTCCTGATTGCATGTTTCCTCTTCCTATTCCCTCTCTCTACTTCTTTGCTTCTTAGTAATATGTGTGTATATGTGTGTCTGTCTGTGTGTGTGTATGCATGTGTGAAAAAGAAACAGAAATAGACAGAGACAGAGTTACAGAGAGAGGCGCATGTGCGCACGTGCACACATACACACAGAGAAAGAGATTGGAATATGTATGAATATAGGCAGGGCTATGTGTGTCACAGCACACACATGGATGTCAAAGGAAAAGTTTGGGTGTTGATCTTTGTCTTCTACCTTTTGTATACAGAGGCTCACAGCCACTGTGTATACAGTCTAGTGGTCTGTGAGCTTCTGGGAACTGTCCTGCCTCTACCTCCCATCTGGCTGTAGGAGTGCTGGGATGACAGATACACAAACCAATGATTCTGGTATTACATTGGTGTTGAGGACTTGAACTCGGGTCTACAAGATTTCCCAGAACCACCTTCCCGCTTACTTCTGATGGAAAGTGGTGATGGTACCTGCTATTGTAGTGGCCATATTGCAAACTATGAAGAATATGAACCAAAAGTAAGGATCATCAGGTATGTTTTTGTTTGTTTGTTTAGGTTTTTTTGGTTTTTTTTTTTGGTTTTGTTATATAAGAAAAGTAATTCCTCTCCATCCCATTTATTTCAAACAGTAAAGTCAAGTGTCTGGTACTTGCATCCCAAATACTTCTAATGGTGAGTATGCTGGAGAGAATGGACCCACTTTTAGCCATAGATAAAGTCTCAAAGGCAGTAGAAGCTGTTTCTTAGAGTCCAGGACCCAGCAGTTTTGTGGTCTCCATCAATTCTGCCACCCGAAGATGAAGACTGCGTTATTCTGCTGTCCAGAAGAGCCTCACAATTAGAGACTAAAATTTAGGCCATGGTTGAACAAAGATTTATTTCATGTTTGATTCCCTAATGGTTCATTAATCTGGATAGCTTTTTATTCAATCCTCAGCTGACCTCAAGAATGGCTGCTGCCATTTTCTCCCCCTTTCCTTGCAAGATGAGTTCCTTAAGTGTCTCTTCATTTATGTTGTGTGCTTTAGTGGACTCATCCTGGCCCATTAACATCTATTCCTTTTACTTTCTTCACAGATCTGATCTCACAGTCCTCCAATCTTTACCAGAGATTTTATCAAATGAAAACTAGGGGTAGTTCTTAAACCTCGTGTGGTCACAAAGGACCCCTCTGGGTTTGCTAGAGAACAAAACTGTGATAGCTGTGGCCTGAATCCAAACCCCCCTGCTGAAGGCAGAGCTACAAGCACAGGGCAGAGCCCCTATTCTCCTCGGGTATATATGGTTGCTGCCAAGAGTTAAGGCCTGAGTTCGATCCCTGGAACACACATGGCAGGAGAGAATTGACTATCAGTTATTCTGTGACCTCCAGACATGTGAAATAAAAATTCTAAAGATGAAGAAAGAAATTGAAAGTTTTCTCTGGGCAGAGAGGTTTGGGTCAGTTCCCAGTGGAGTTGGTGTGAGCGGCATGACAACTTATCCCGCCCTTCTGTCCCTGTGACTGGTGTCCTGTGACTGCTTCTTTCTTTAGCAGGAAGCTGGGCTGCATCCACATCTAATAACTGCCCTTCTTTTCCTGTCCCTTGCTTCGCCTTTACTCTCAATGTCTGTGGTTCTTAATAAATTAATTTCATCTTCAGCCTCGGTGGTCATATGACTCAGGCCTGGCCAATCAGAACATCACACTACTTGGACACAGTGATTGGCTCAGCAATAGCCACTTAACTAGCCTGGGCAATTGGAGCTGAAGATACTCAGTGATAGGACTTACTGTGAGGCTGACTGGGACTAAATATTCTCTTCTCACAGGGTCCTGGGAGGACAGAGTGGGCTGATGCTGCCTGAACCAGGACAAGATGAGATGGTGAGCTCCTGAGAGCCTCCTGTGAACAGAGGCCAAAAAGAAAATAGAGAGAGGAAGGGGAGGAGGAGGAGGGAGAAAGATTTGAAGGAAAATTGAGCCAAGATCAACCTGTGTTGGGGGCGACCCTGCTGCATGGAGACCACTTGTGGGAGCGGGCAAGAAGGAGTGGAATCAACCCCATAGAGTCTTCTGGAAGTCAGGTGACTACGAAAAGCCAACTCCTTTATTGAGGGTACGGGCAGCCTCTCATATCCCATCCCAAGGTCCCATTGGCTCAGGTGGCCAATTCTTCTGTGCTGTCCTTCCTTCACTGGCAACTCCGGTCACGTGTGCCTCAGTCAGCAGTCTCTGGGTATAGCAGCAGGCCTTCGGTTGGCTCAGGGAGGAAGTTCCTGCCATGCATGCTCATGTGGGCTGGTTTTGGCAGGGCGGCTGAGGCTTAGGAAGTTTGGCCGACAGTTTCTCCCACAAGCTTGGATCAGAAGATCCTCTCTTTTTTGGCTACATTAATATTTATTGTCCACATAAGGCTTTCATAGTTACTAACGAGTGTCCAGATATTTACATGAAGCATTAACAACAGAGGGAAAAATCATATATGTACTACTTTCCCTATTTAAATTAAACTTACTAAGGTATACTAATAAAAACATTTTTCTTAGAGATATATAATAAACAAATAAATAAGTAACCTTATTTGTTAAAAAAAGCACATAACACCAAAAACAGAACTAATGAAACACTGGGAGTTCAGATTGAAGCATAAACTCCACTTCTGTATCCATTGCCCTGTCAATCAGATTCAAGGACA